>JANZLQ010000037.1:892538-971899 GCA_026212715.1 Elanus axillaris
CCAGCCAGCGAGAAGGCTGGAGGGGCACAAGGGGCCGGGAGGGGACACAGCCAGGGCAGCTGACCCAAACTGGCCAAAGGGGTATTCCAGACCATGGGACGTCATGCCCAGGATATAAACTGGAGGGGGTGGGGGGATCACCGCTCGGGGACTAACTGGGTGTCGATCGGCAGGTGGTGAGCAATTGCACTGTGCAGCATTCCAATCCTTTTATCATTACTGCTGTCATTTTATTAGTGTTATCATTATTAGTTTCTTCTTTTCTGTTTTATTAAACCATTCTTACCTCAACCCACAAGTTTTACTTCTTTTCCTGACTTTGTCCCCCCATCCCACTGGGGGCGGGGAGCGGAGAGAGTGAGTGAACGGCTGCGTGGCGCTTAGTTGCTGGCTGGGGTTAAACCACAAGAGATGCAGAGAAAAAAAGTCAACCTGTCAGTATTTTTCTTTATGGACTAACCACAAATATTCAATATCTGAAGGGTTTTTTCTGAGATGTGAATGCTCACTTATAGTTTTGTTTCTCACTGGATACATAAAAATCCCACATCCACAAAAAACTTTGGATCAGTAAATTAATAAATAGACTTCTATTATACAACTATATTGCAATTTTATTTAATCTAGCTGTGCTAAATTACCATCTAATGGACAATGTAGAACTCAAAGCGCTTAGCCTAATATTCATTTCTAAGACAACATTTGGCATATTCACAGTATAGGGAAAAAAAGAGAGCATTAGAAATATTCCATCTTCCCCAGTTTATCAGTGCCTGATGACTGAAAATTAAATCCCAGAGGATGGAGAGAACCACACAAAACAATAGCATTGGTAAAATATAATTTAAAAATACCAAGACTAATACGGAACAGCTTAATGGGGGAATATCCTCCCGGTTGCGTCAACAGAGCTGGCAAAACCCTTTCCAAAACTTAAGGCAGATAAAAGGATAACCAAACTCAAGCACGAGATTGTGCCACAAAAAAAAATTAAAAGCCTCCAGAATTCCGAGGGAAAGAAAATCATTGTTATTTAAATACTATTTTTTGCTTCAACACAACATCTTGAGACTAAGTTTATATAATTTAAACCAAAAAAAAAAAAATTAAAAAATAATCAGGTTAAGTGTGTTATTTTTTGAACTAAGCATCCTGGCTTGGTTTGTTTCGGTTTGTTTGGTTTTGGTTTTCATTTTGCTAACAAAACAAAATAGGTTGCATTTTATAGGGACTCAGTAATCCAACTCGGCCCCAAATTTTTGGGGTTGGCCAGAGAAATGAAAAGACTAATGCATTCACATATCTGTATTTCAGATACAGCTGGTATAAGCTAAAAGGTCTGACTTAAGACTCACTTGCAGAACGATGAGTGAGAATCTTCTGGACAATTCCACAGCATTTTTTTCACCTTCTTTTTGACAACCATGTAATAAAGCATGGGAATTAGTGCTTCTTGATGCATGGCAACAATTCATGGCCAAAACCTCTGGGGTTTGCTATATGTAATAAGGATAATCCACTGAAAAAAACATTCCTGGTGTCCTAGGAGGGAACGATACAATGAGCAAAAAGGTTATTTTTCACAATTTTGTGTTAATCATTACTGTTCAATTCAGAATACATCCGTGCTCTACCATCCATCCCATCCCTTCAAGGTCTTATATTGCATTTTGCTACAAAACACCCTCCATTCTGGTCACCTGCAGAACAATCTCTCTTCACTTCCCATCTTAGCAGAGCAGCTATTTTTCTCTCTTTCTTTTAATTAAAATATTCATGTCAGTAGCATGTATTAAATCAAGTTCCATTACAAGCCCAACTTTCAAAAGTGCATTTTTTTAAGCAGCTCATATTTTGTCAAGCCTAATTGCTTTAGTTCTAGGCAATATTAGTTGCAGAACAGCCAGTAATAAACTTTAGTCCTGGCAAATTTTCTCTCTACAAGAACTCAATCACATAACATAAACAGCTATAAAAGGAGGCTTTTTAAAGCTTTATTCATAATGTGTAGCACATGCATGTGGCAATGTATATCAGATCACAACACTGAATGAAATATGAGATTTATCCATGATGTAAGTTAGGCCAACATATAGTAAGTTGAGAGCATTAATTTGAATTTAGTTATATTAGAAAGGAGAGGGGAAAAAACAACATGCTGCTTTATTAGTGCAGGCTTTCCCAACTTAATATTAAAAAATCATTTCTTGATTCCTGAATGTACTTGGTTAGTGGCACAATGCTCGATAATGCAACTCAGTGTAGAAAAGACATACCAAGCTGTTGGCAGCAGAGAATCAAGGTGCCCATACAAAGAAATGCATGCTCAGGATTCATGGTAAGGAAGAAAGATTTTTACCTTTGCTATGGTATGGTGATAAAAAGAAAGCTGCAAGGACTGAAAAATCAGAAGAACAAGAACTTAGGATGGACCCCAGGCCAGCACATGCCCATGCGCTGACAGAGCCCTGGCCTCAGACACGTACCTGAGAGCATTCCCGAGATCCACAGGCAATGGAAAAGCCACATGCTGGCCATCCCCGACTGACTGTGTATCCCACAGCACAGTCTGGATTATTCTCAAAAGCCATGTGTAATTTACGGGGTGTATTTACAAAACGTCTTTACCTTAAGCCACTGAATTCTTCAATCCCCAGAGATGAGAATACAGTCTTCAGTATGGCAAATGTACTGCGAGAATTTAATACCAACTTATTTAACACTTAATCTAGTATATTTTAAGCCAGTCTATTAGAGGAATATGCCTCGCAGACAGTTTTCAGCCTAACTGGTGGTCAGTAAGAAAGACAGTCTTCTCAAACCCTCCACCACCACAGTGTCCTCTCCTAAAAGACAGCACAGTAACAGAGGGCATATTTATTCCATTCTCATTTAAAAATTAGTTTAATTCACATAATGAGTTACAAAAAGGAAACAACCACAGCGGAATAATCTGAAGCGCCGCAGTACTCGAGGATATTATTTTGAGAGCAGCAAGGTAAATATGAAGCAAGTCACCCAGTCTTGAAAACAGAGAAAAGGCTGATACGGAGTTATTTTTTGTAGTTCCAGCAAGTCACCTAAGAGTAGTATGTAATAAAGAATTTGAAAGGTGATGAGAGAACTTTACCTGTGATTTATAAACTTCTCAAAATCAAAAATACACCATTAATTTCAACAAGGCTAGCTGCAGAGAGGTACCCCTACATCACAAGTTTGAATACGAAAAGGCCGGGATTCTCAAGAAACAGAATCTTCTGGAGGACCATTACTTATTTCACCAGTAAGTTTGCATAGTTCAAGCCAAGTTTTTCTAAAAGGTAATACAATCCTCTTTCAAAGGATCCATTGCCAAGTGCAATTATTTGTGAGCATTTGAAAAGTTCATAGAAACATTATGCATATAAATTAAATCTGAGAAGTTTTAGGAAGTCCAAATTCATTAGGGACGGCTGATCACAACTGAAAAGCAATTTGTGACGATGTCCAGCCCATTTATGAATGTTTTGCAACCCCTGAAATGAAATGTTTTCTTTAGTAGATATAAAAACCGATCAGTACTCAGTATCTTGTTTGTTCTATAAATACTGTACAATTTTTTACATAAAAGAAAAATATTATTACATAAATGAAAATTTACATCCAGATTATTTTAAAAATGAAATACAGGTTTGCCCTCTTCTTAATACACATTTTTTCTACTTGGAAAAATGTATAACACCTGATTTTGTTTCAATCTTACGAACATTTAGGAATTGGGTGTACGAAGAAGGCACTCATTAAAAAAAATGTAACTTTCAACATGTTAAAATCTTAAAATAGTTGCTGGATAATGGAATTAATTTTATTTTAAAATGGATAACATGTTTGGTTAAAACATTTTTCTCTTCTAAGCTGAATCAAATCCACAAACTAACCTTGAGCTGCTTCAGTAGACTTTCTACTCAGTGTTTGAACCCGAACGCGAAAACGGGCAGGCACAAGTATCACCTACTTGTGGCTGAGCCATGTGCAATTTGATAATTTCAGTATGTTTGGCACATTCGAATATAAAAGTGCACAACTCCCAAGGAAGATCACTAATACGAGATAAGTATTAGACAATTCTAAACACCGCTTTCTGAAGCACGAGTTAAATAAACAACATTTCCAAACAGCATGGCAGGTTTTCATGAACTTGCCATATCAAAACAGTATTTGCAGACTCATTCTTGAGCAAATCATGGTTACGCACAGGGATTCCCTCATGTAGAGCCTCGCTGCTGTCCCAGCGGCTCTGCAGAGGGGCATCAGTTCATCCCTGCCTGCCATATTGTATATTGCATAGCTCTCCAAGGAGACTATATTGTGTAGAGTAACGCAGTAATTGCAGTAACTCGTCCATAAGAATACAATTGAAGGAGATGTAAAGACACAAACCAGATCTAGAACAGCGCATTTTCTTCAAATAATTTTTTTTAACATACAGGTGGCAGTCATACGGAACAGTGATATAAAGTACAACGTTGAAAAAAGTAAGAAACAAAGTATTTTCTCTCTGGAAATATTCCTAAAGGAGTTACCACAGAGAGGGAGTTCATTAAATTCCATATCTATCTTAGGAACTTCATTTCTGTTTGTCAGCTGTTATTTTCATTTGTAATTATTTCTGGTTTGGAAAGCCACACAAAATGTCATTTAAAGATGTATACACAACTAAATATTGATACCATTCTGTTAAAAAAGCCAGTATCTCCTTAAAATATAGTTTTATACTACCTAACTATACTGATTTGCCAGAGAAGAATGTCAACAGGTTTAGGATTAGTTTGTGTACCAGATAACAGGACCCAGCAGAGTTCAAAACTATAAAAAAAGAGGTCGCTTTATTTGTGTTATTTACATTGCATACTGCCTTAACCTGTAATTACAGAAAAGTTTTCTTTAGCACAGACCACAGCAAGCAGAAACCACACTGAGTTGTGCCAAGAAAACTGCTGCCTGCTCCAGTTAATTACTAAATGTGTTTCTCTGACACAATTTTATCTTTAAGACCAATTTTCACATTAGCAACTTGGCCTTTTTCTGATGCATTGCCTGCGTTACCATCCTAATACATGCTCTAAGTACCTAAGAGACAAGGGCACGCACAAGGGAGGTGAAAGCGGAAGTTTTATCATTTCTGACTTTTTGAACTGGTGTAACTGACTCCTTAGGTCCTTCCTCACAAAGCCCTATAAAGCCAACTGGATATGACGCAGTGGAGATGGAACAGGTTATTGCAGAATCACTGCAAGTTTGACGTTTGGAGTATGATACTGGTATTGAGTTAGACATGACCACCAAAACTTTTCAAGTAGATTTTACATTTCTGCATGAATGCTAAGGGTAATATCCCCTGTTGTTAGAAAATGTAGCTTCATACTCTCTGTTGACTGGCTAAATAATTCCAACCCTACGGACTACTTATTTATTTACTATGCATTTTACAGAGCCATAGATCGCCTACAGTGTTTGCATATATATTACAAAAAAAATTCCAGGAAAACTTGACATAAAAACACAGGGTGATATTTTGCATGGCATAAATGGCTGTGGTCATTCAGCTCCTAAAAGAAGCTTGAAAAACCTCCCCTTCACATTAATTTTCATCTACACATGAAAAAATAAATCCCTTTTAAAATGGGTGGGAAAAATGACACTAGATCAGCTAACAAAACCCAGGCACACAAACATTTTCGTAACAACATAAACTGATCTGGTTCCTCAGAGCTGTCAAGGACTGAGAACTCAGCTGGACCAAGTGCTTCACTACTAAATCCAACATCAACATAAAAGACTGCATCAGACACGTCATATTTATGTTCATGATTCACATGTGGCATTTTTGCTCTATTCTAACATAATAAAGGACCTAAAAATGTCACAATCCACACTTACAAGGCTACCACATTAATTCCTCTCCATTCCTTCTCCTCGCTACAGTCTCCACTGCTCAGATTTTACAGGTTTTCTCACATTTTTTTTTAACCCGATACCTTCTTTACTGCACTACTGCATCTGAAAATCAGAAACACATTTTTCTACCTTGTCAGGTGATTAGAATTAAAAAAATCTCTACAAAGAAGGGGCTGGATTTTGAGTGCCTCCTTTCCTAATTTTCACAATGGAGACTTTATTGCTGTTAGAAGTTCTGGTTATTAGCAGGAACATCAAAGACGTCACATTTAGTGGTATTACTCAGAGTCTTACATCATGTATCATCACGTATCACTAACTCAAAAAACAATTGCCATTACTTCTACAGCAATGAATACAAAGACAAAATGTTTAAACGGAATAATTTAAAAACCTGTCTCACACTAGAAAACATGTACGTATGTATGTAGTGTTATAGAAGCAAACTGTTTAACCATTTCCTAGATCTACCACTGTAATCTCCCTGACCTTGACTGTCACCTATTAACAAGCCCCACATATACTAACAACTCCTCTGCTTACTAAAAGGGCAAAAATCACTAAGCCACTCCTGTCAAGAAAACACCTAAATGAAAAGATTTTTTATCAAATACTAGTCATTCATAATCTAAAAATATTCTATTCTAGTCATCATGACTGTACCTGTAAAACGACAAATTATCACACCTGTATGTTATGTGTTCTCATATTCTTTCAACTGGTAAGAAAAGGTTTTTCTTACCAGTTTTTCATGCAGTTTTTCTTGAAAGAATAACCTTACAGGCTGTCTCTAAGCGCTCATCATTTCTAGAAAAAAACAGAATAAAGCAAGCTGAAGAGCTATGGAGCTATGCATTACTATTGCCCAATAACCTTAAATTTCAAACTAGAAAGACTCTAATGAATTAAAGAATGAATCAAACCTCACTCAGCTCACACCGTGTCTTTGTTGGGTTTGCTATTTAAAAAAAGTGTGCAAGTTAAGAATGAATAGAATGAGTAGGCGCTATCACTTTATCAGTAGACCACTGATAATGCTGGGAGTACCTGATCTTACAAAGCTTCCTGTATTTTTGTTCCCTCTCATCACTAGGCTCTCTCTTAAACCAGTTACTCTGGCCTGGTTTATGAAGTACGCTGTAAAACCTCTCCTGAGTGCTCCAGCGAGCAGAGCAGCGCTGCCAGGAACTGAGCGCTGAGCCCTAGGATCGCAAAGTCCACGACTATTGCACATAAAATCTGTTCCAAGGTTTTCAGGTAGAGATCCTCGGTTCAGCTGATGTTTACCTCTTCGGAAAGCGCCTGTGAATTCAGCTAGATACGTCTACAAATTTAGGCTTCATCTGCCCAATTTTCAACACCATATGTGCTCTGCACATTCAGTGTTCGGCTACTCGCTAAATGGCCACGTGCTTCATGTGGACCCCGTCACTGAAAGTCCCTTCTGCAAGATGCCAGAAGAGCCAAGAATGAATGGGCTGAACTGATACTTTAATGACTTTTCTAGAAACCAAAGCTCTGGTAACAAAGCAGCATACTGAAGAAGAAAAGTTCAGAGCAAAAAGAGGCCTGAAAGAAGAAGGTGAAGAAGCTGCAAATAGCTAGATATAGACCTGGAAAGCAAGAAAAATATATTAGCAGACACTGAAGATGTTCCAGTAGTGCAAAACTGGAAATCAGATGCAGGTTTGGATGTTAAAAAGCCCCCCAAATGTAGAAATGCTTAGATCTGGACATGTATTGTAATTCTGTTTTCTTGTTTTCCTTTTTATAATGTATCAGAAAAGGGTCAGATCTTTTGTACAACCACATAAAATACCATAGGTACAGTACAGCAAAGTGTGCAAGTGCATGTTTAAATCCTACTAACTACATACAGAATTTATGATAATATTAAAATCATTTGTGGCATTATGGATGAGATTAGGTTTGATTACTACAACCAAATCGTATGTTATTCTATTTCTAAAACTGAGATCTAATTTTGATTTAGTTTTTTAAAATCAACAAACCATTCGTATGGACTAATGCACCAGCCTGCTTGCAAGTTCCAAATCTGAACCCATAAACTCTTGCAGGCACACGAACCAGACTTTAAATGCACCTGGACACTACTATGGAAATACAGAATTAAATAGCAGAAGCAGTGGGAAAACCTATCCTGATGGAAGAAAAATGTTACATCCAGAAGGGAATGCAGCTAGCAGATACAATTGCAATAACTACAAGTGAAATGGTTCTGTAAGTAGGTATCATATGGAAAACAAATTAGCAGAACTTGAAAACATCTGGAATAGATATTGACATAAAGCTCAACAATGCATTTGAAAAGCAAACAAGATTCCAGCAGAAATATCATGGAAATAAAAGACTGGAATCAATACTTAAATACTGAATCATGGAGGCCTCAATTCAGTTAATATAAAGTATTTGTTATTTTTATTTTATTGTCATTATCAGTTTGCTATATATATATTTTGTCTAATAAAGTGATACGTTAAATCAGTTGACACATTGGTACTGAAACATAAAAGACTAAGGAAAAGAAACATCTTGATTAAAATAGTTTACTTTTACTATGTTTTGTCAATATTTTACCTGCCGTCTAAGTCTACACATGTCATTTCAGCGATAGTATAAATAGCAAAAAAAAACCCCAACAATGAACAACCCCCTTTCCAGAGTGAACTGTACTTACTGGAAAGATACTCAGTTGAAATGTGAAAAACAGGCCACATTTTAAGATACGCAAAATGCAGAATATGGCATTGTTCTATACCAGCTGTTTTAAATATACAAGAAAATAGCCAGTTTGGGGTTAATTTAAATATCTTTTTACACTGATTCGCATTTTTCGTAATGCATAATACAACAAATTTTCTTAGCATATAAACATCCATATATTTCTGCAGTTGGAACATGAGGATTTTAGCACCAATTGCATTACCAGGGCACTGTTTGAAACCTATTAACCATTTCGAAAAGCCAGAAAATCCCCTTACATCACTGCTGCTTCCTAGACAGTTCTGAGTAACTTCTTTGCCTTTTGCTCCTTTGATTGCCCCAGTTGCCGAAGGGTCCGTTCCTTGTCCAGTTCCCCACCTCAAGGGGACACACTCTTTCCTTCTGAGCGTCTGAAGGACGTTAACTGGTCCTTCCTCACTCAGGACCCGACAAAGCCTATCACATACATACAGACAGACCTGCTTCCTCATTTCCCTCTCTCTTTACTAGTCTCCGATTTGAAAGTGATGTTTCTTTCATAGGCATGTTTGAAACCACACAGAAGTTGCTTCTTACTGCCTCTACCATTCCACGACTTGAAATTATACCGCTTTTCTCCTCCATCGTTGAAAAGTAACTTTATATGGTTATAAAGAACATGCTTATCTTGAGCAAGCCAGCAATCCCACTGACCTCAAAGAACACAGTGCTGAGCACGAACTGAGAGTTTTGCAGAATTGGGACCTGCCATAAAAACTCTCCACTTTTCCTCGCACTGCGGAGCAGGGAGGGACCACGAAACCAGGACTGCCCATCACAGTCACCTCGCCTTCCCCATGTGGATATTCTACTGGTACGCATCTTCCAGTAATGCTCCCTACTCCGTTATCCCAGTGATTCTGAGCTTTATGAAAACTAACTGTACAGTTAAGCAAAGTAGGTTCTACTTTAGTTATTACAAATAATAGGAATAATTATTTTCATTTGAGAAACAGAAAATCTCAACTGTATTTTCACTTTTGCAGTCACACAACCATCTTTTCTTTCCATTCTAATTTTGATTGTGTAAGATATGCAGTCGTAGTAAACAATTTCTTCCATCATCACTCTTTTATCGAGACTATCTGAGTTTAAAGTACAGTTCTATACTGGGAAATGTTAATATAAAAGAGGTTCCTTATTAAACAGTTTGCCACCATTTCAAAATTCTGATCAGTATTACTCATTGGCAGCAACTGGCACACTCAGAACATTCCATTTCAACCAACATAGGTATTAAAAAAAACTGGAGCTAAAAGACTAATTATCAGTGACAAAAAAGACTGACCATAACTTTGGCTGAGTTTGTAGACATTGAAATAAGAAGTAAAATAACCAAAGTAATATTGTAAGTGGTTTAACTAACTGTTTATAAGAATTAATAAACAATAATTAGCAGCTTAGACGTGTTCAGTATGCTGTAACGTTATAAGCACACCAATGTATGGTATTATAGAAAGTTAATGAGTATTATTATTATTATTACCCTGTTGTACTCTACGAAGATTGATTTGTAGATGTTTTAACAAAAGATCAACCATTAACTCTTAGAAATAAGTCATAAATACTAACTTAATGTACAGGTTGACCTAAATTTTATTTTATTTTTTTTGTAAAACAAAGATTTTTCACTAGAAATAAACGGCAATGACCACAGCTTTCCATATTGGCATTTTTACAGTAAAATTCAAACTATAAGGCAGTCAGTATTCACAAAACATAAAGAAATGATGAAAAACAGCTATGGAAGAGCAGGAAAGAAAGACCCCAAAACAATTTTAAATCTTCTCTTACTTTGTTGCCTACTCAAATACCTGCGTTGTCTTTTGCGGGGGGGGATGGTAATTTCTGCTCTACTGATGTTTGTGCTACTTAATGTGACTTTCTATCCTGCAGCACTGACGTTGCAGCGTTGAAGCTGCACAACAGTGCTTTGGACTTAAACTCCAGAATTTTCACAGTAATTTGGCACTTCCTCAGAGCTTTTTCAGTGTTTCACTTAACATGGCTTGGCATTTTCATCAATTGTTTTCTCTGTTACCACCGAATTGGTCGCACAATTTGAAATTAATTACTTGCTCTTTGGAGTACGTCACAATTCCAAGTAATTTATCATTAAATCAGAGGCTAATTATACTTTCCAGCTCTGTGAGATAGCTCAAGTGTTTGTAATGGAGCGCATGACAAATTACCCATTTCGTGGAGCCAATGAACAAGCTGCTGAAGCAGACAAGTACTTTCAGGTGAAACAGATCTTTGGCCGTGCGGGAAGCAAGGCCACTTGTTACCTCCCTATATTTTCCTAACACTAAATTAAGCTCATAAAGCCAAGGGCACCATGCTTGGTACGAAGAGATTTTTCAGTAGTTCCAAGCTAATGCTTGTTTAGCAATGGATATTAAAAAATTGTCAAATTGTCCAAATAGTCATCGTTCTTTGTTTAAACTACTGTTTATTTACCAGCTTTTTTCTGCAGGTACAATTCAATCTGGCACAAAAAGCATCCAGCTAATGTTCTTCAGCTAGGGAAAGCACGTGTACTACAGCCTGATCTAACCACAAGAGGCTTAGTTTTCATTAAAGCTGTGTTTACTCTAGCTGAGTAACTTTTGGGGAGTGCAAAGACATAAAACAGAGGACGTACTAGACAAGGAGCTCATGGAAACAACGGCTGTGTGTAATCTTTGTATTGTTCATTGCTAAAAATATTAGCGTGTCAAATCTCTGGGCATCATATTCTTTACCCAGAAATAGATATTTGAGAGAAAAGAATTATTGCTGAATTAGGATCAAAAAAAAAACAGCCCACTAATTGCACTTGGCCTCCCTAAGACATAGGTGCAAGAGAACAGAGTCCAATTTCTCTACAGAAAATCTTTTACTTCTGTTCCTGCTTTATTTTGCTTTCATATGACAGACACTACTAATTCAGTGAAGGAGTGACCCCTAGACCTTGTTTCTTCTCCCCAGGGGAGCTCCAATCAGTCAGATTTTTCTCTGCCTTCCTTGCTACCAGTGTATTTCAACTGGTTTCCCTAATTTTTTTCTGCTAATTCCCATTTCCTTCATAATCACAGGCTTTTATGTGACTTGCTGGCCAAGCGATTTTCAGGGGAGCTGTAATTGCCACAGGTCTTAAACATTAACCCTGCCAGGTGTCAGTGCTGGGACTGCTTGTGCATTTGATTAATGATACCAGAGCAAAAAAATGTTTTTTAATTGACTGGCGTGTTTTTTTTCTTGTTCAAGTGCTCCTGAAACAGTCAGATGATCTGGAACAAAGGTTTCTTGGGAAAAAACACCTGAGATTGTATGCTGAAATATAAGAAATACAAGCTAGCTTAATGAAAAGTAGAAGGTCTCAGAAGCCCGAGATGTATTGACTCTTTCACATGTGCAGAAATCTCAGCAAGTCCGAAGCATTTCCAGCTATGTCACATTGGATGGATGTTACACCACTGGGAGCAGAGACCCAACAAACAACTTGAAGTATTCTCTCTCTCTTTCATGAATAAACACACACAAAAAATAAAGGTAACCTTGCTATTATTCATTGACAAGACGAGTGCTTTTATTTGCCCGAGAAAAGCCACACAACAAGGCTCGCTGTCACAGGAGGGTAAGGAACTCTTATTTCCCAGCTTGCTGTCAAGGAGTCAGCTTACATGCTGGGAGTTCAGCACACACACGGCTGAGCTCTCAAGTTGCAAACGTGGTTTTTTTTGAGCCAGTAGACAGCAAGATCCATATACCTGTTGTTCTTTTTAGTACTTTTAGGATCAGAAGATTCAAGGTTCTGATGAGCTGTTCAAGATGAGGTTTTCCCCTCCTCGGAAAGCAGAAGCAGCTGAGGATCCACCACTTAGGAAGAAGTAGGTTTGAGAACTCTCCCTAACCCATAACAAAATACAATGTTTAAACACACACATCTCCACAAGCTACTGCTTGAATCACGTCACTTAACAAAAGCTGTTAGCGTTGGACTTAGGTGAACGCATCAAGACAACCTTCAGGCAAACCCAGAAAAAGTAATCACTCAAAAGAGAGAAGTTTTTAAAACTTATTAACGTTTAGAATTCTGTTAAAATGCATTTGCAGCTTCTTTTTCTTTGTCAATTAAATACGTGGGATATTTCCACTAAATTCCACTGCCCTAAGTGAAACAGGAGTGGAGGAAAATGAGCACAGGTCATTGTCCCATGGCCTCGGAGCACACGCGTTGAGGTTGAGATGTCTCACCTCTGTTAAGTCAGCTGAAGCCTATCCCGAGCTGGGGTGCTTCCATTAGGCACAGCACATTCGAGCCAACAACAGTAGGCTCAAGTTAGCTCAAGTGGTTAGCAGTACAAGCTAATTTAAATCAGTTGAGGTGATGTTCTCTTGAAGTCTCCTATTTCAGCACAGCAGCCTTTATATTTTAAGTGCTTTAATGGTATCTTGCAGTCCCACTGACTTCAAGAAGCACTGGTCCAGCTTCTACTCCTGGCCTATCTTCAGTGCTGAAAATTCATTTTTCTCACAGACTGTTATTGGTGTATATAGAGAGTTCAGCTTTGGGGCTAGGCTATAAACACTTTAGGATAATTCTATAACATATTTAAGGTTCTCCTTTAGTTATACTCACAAATACTTAACCCATTGTTAACTTCAAACTTTTCAAGATGCAATTTCTTCAAAATACCTCTTATTGCAAAATCACCTCCCAGGTGACAGGAATCACTCTGATATATGAAAAAAAAAAAAAGAAAAAAAAGAAAGGCTAGAATGGAAGCTGGAACTCTATTTCTTAACAATAGCAAACACTGCAAGTGATGGTTATAATAAGTGTTTGTTTGAGATACAGTTATTATATATTGCCTAAATATTTAAGTTAGCCAAACCTCTGATTGACTGAAACAAAACCTACGCAGGCCAAGAAGCTAGAACTAAACTGTTAGGGGGAATGTGAAGCTCGCATTAGCACTGAAGGAAGAACAGAGGTGGTGTGAGGCATGCAAAACCACAAAAAGTGATCTCATGTCTTTAAACTGTCCAAAGAATCATAATAATAAAGTTCTAGATGAGTGTTGAGGGGACACATGCCATTTCAATGAAAAAAGTAATAATTTTAAACGACGTTTTGAAACATTCCATGGAAATGTATTTGAAATGTAATATGGGGACTCCAATAAAGAATATGCTTTTAATACATTACAGATTATATGTGATCATCAGTTTAAGACTTCCCCTCAACAAGCAAGATAATTCAAGTAGACATCTAGTCTGTCTATACAGTATTGCCATCCTTTCAAATGCAAACTCTGATGTTTCTTCATGACTGGAGAAACACAGAGAAGGTATGGTTTTAATTTTTCAAACTCCTTTGCAAATAAGCTTAAACATTTTACAGTTAAAAGGACAGAATTTACATTTGCTGTGTCTGGTCAGTTTTAAAATGGTATCTGTTATGAATCATGTTCACTTTTAAAGTTCATTTAACTTGGCTTATGGTTTATTTTTTAAAAAATGCATCATTTGGAGCTGCACTTCTAGCCACTATTAGTAATAATAAAGAGTGCAGGTTCCATCTGATGGCCCTTGTATAAACTTAGATTTCCATAGTAAAAAACAAACAGGATCTGCACAGACGGTAATAAATCCCACAGGCTTGTGCCGTTATCAGTGCCAGGAGTTTTAATCAAGGTACAGCCATTACAGATCTTTCTGCTGCCTTAATGGGATGTCTGTGTGGATGGTACTAGGGACCAAAAAAAATTCCCATTAGCCAGAAATACAGTGGGATTGTTTGCTTTTATTCCTAATGAGCAAATGTGCCTTTATGGTGAGATGAAGTCATGGAAGAACTTTAGTAGGACTTAAGGACTCTCAGCACCTGCTGGTACTGAGCTCTTTTAGGCTAGTCTCGATTTTGTAGTTCCTGTGCTATCACTCAGGTTACCTAAAGTGGTCAGGTAAGAGAACCATATCCAGAAAGAGAAGAAATGCAAGATTGTGAGATAATTTGCTTTCAAGGTGGACTAAGGTACTTCAATTAGCAGAGACGGCTTCACATGGTGGTGTCACCTCACCACATCCATTTTTCTTTCTCTGAAGGTTATCCCAAATTGCAATGCTTCCCATCAGGCTGAAACACCTATTTATTTTTGAGGCCTCTACGCTACCCTACATAGACCATGGCCAACGTTGCGCCCCAAAAATCTTCCCCACCCCTCCTTTTTTTTTAAATAAACAGCAACACAACAGCCAGTGGACTTGCTGACCATGCCAAAGGAGCCAAAGAAGCCATGACTTTAGAGCCTCCAGTGCTCTAATAAACACAAAATGAGACTCTGCAAAATTCAGATGTAGAAGATGAGGAACAGAGGGATCCAGAACTCAGACTGTCCATGCACCTTCATCTTACAACTACGATTAATGTCTTTTTTCCTTCACCATTATGTATTTCAAAGGGAGAAGAAGAGAAAAAACCACACATTTGTCCACAAATCCTTGTAATGACGCAAGCACTTGCCTTCCATTCAGGGATGTTCACTGACAGTTTGACACAAGAAAAACAGTTTTCTTATAATTACATCTGTCTCTCAAATACAATAAAATATCCTTTCAAAAAGCCACCACATGAAATCCAAACATGGATGTAATGAATAGCAAAAAGATCACTTTTTAACACTGCAGCTTATAACCTCAAAGAACAAGCTACAGTTTCCTGATGCTTTCCTGATGCCCAATTTGATATGGTCTGCAGAACAGTTCTTTATGGCTACTATTATGTTCTTAGCCTCTCTTCTTCTATCTCCTGTCCATCACTGATGGATAAGGGACCTTTCCCTCACAGCAAAATACTAGAGTAAGATTGCCCTGCACTCCCCAGCCTCTTAATGAGAAATTTTTGCACTCTTTAGAGCTCTCAACATGCACATTTACATGTTACTGAGCAGCTGTTTAGTCCAGTTGAGTAAGTCCATCCTTCAAATCCAAGAGTCCAGTGAAAAGTTCAGTTAGGCAGAAAAGCTGACAGTAGAAATGGGTCACCTAAAAAAATCACCTTCCTGACACAGTGAGTAGCCATGAAAGCCTGTGGTCTACTTCCTGAAGCAGATGGACGATGAAGTCTTTTAAGACATCAGGCTCCTCCAAGCCAATATGACTGAACCTGCAATGACCAAGCAGGTCTTGGAGCATGATGAAAAGACACATCTCTATGGTCCCATAAAGAGTGTCAGTACAGTTTAAGAATCACAAAAAAGTATCATAAGGTTTGTGACCTACTTGTTAAACTTTACAGAGGTGTACCACTAAACACCTCTGCAACAAAAGTCTGAATGTTAACCTGCCAGTACCAACCTGGTGAGCTTCTGGTAGCTGCTGGGAACAGAGACAGCCACTTGCTGAAGTGCTGCTGTTTGAGTTTCAGGTTGAGTTGCCTGCACTAGCTTTCTAACAACGCCAGCAGTCTCTCAAGCCAAAAACAGACATAATGAAGCTGCTCCAAGAAAAGTCCATCCACAGTCATGGACCTGATTTTAACTTCTCCCCCCTCACTTAGCCACAGTGTCTCAGCTGCATGGCAGTGGCTGCAACTGCCAGATAATGGTGCTGGCTTATGTGAACCATCCCAGCTTGAGTTCAACCCACATCCACACACACATCCCGCCCCAAATGCTCTGGCTTCTAGAAGTTGCACTAAGAAAAAGCTCAGAGATCATAAAGCCCAGGTCCACTATGGATATCTGCCCAGATGCCGAGTCGTTATTTGGACAAAAAAAAAGAAAACCAAAAACCCACCAGGCCTGCATGTATAGAGGACAGTAGGTTAAACCCAACCACGCAGATATACTTATTTCAAGATTTATCACTCAGCAAGTCTGTACTCCGAAGCATAATCAACCAAAAAAAAAAAAAAAAGAAAACCTCAAGTCCACAGATGGCCAGTGCTAAAGTGTGAAGTATTTCTCTTGTGCCACAATGGTATTTAATAGCAGCACGAATGTTTACCTCGATATTGCCTTTAAAACCAAAGGTATTTATGCACCCTGGAAAACAAACCAGAGAACAGGCAATGCAATTAGCTTCACTTACCATGTACAGCAAGGAAGCTTGCCAGGCCTGCCTGAGAAATCCAGAGCTTTAATGGGAATTACCAGCAATCACCTAATAGAAGTAGGTGAGTAATGGCTAATGAATAATCTGTTCCATGCATTTAGGAGTTCTTTCCATTTCAAAACTGTCCATGAACACATTATTTACTGTCAAATATCTTCTAGAGTAGTTTCTTGAAAGCTTTCGCATTCAGAATACATCAGTCAGATGTGCATAATCCTCGGAATTATTTACCATTCTAAAAACAATAAGCTTAAAATTTTCACAGGAACAAAAAGGTGAATTATTTCATTGAAGTTTCCTGTTTTGTTGAACATTCACACCTTATTGGCTGGACTATTCTCGGAAAGCAAACAGAGTAGGCAGGAGTTCCCACAACAAAAATCTATTAAGTGTTATTTACACATTTCCCTCTGTCACTCTGGAGACAACTCCAGTTCACCGTTTGCCCCATTTAGAAATTGATTAACATGCTAAATGAAGCCCTTTTGCCTCTGTTTCTGGGACCAGTGCTGCTCGAGGAGTTCTCAGGCAGCGTAAGACTAAGCAGGCAGTGCTGCATCTGCACCAGCTGCCAACTCAGCGCTCAAGGACTTGCCTCTCGGGTGAGCCGAAAGGAACGTCACTCTGAGGAGCCTCATCTCTTCAACAAGAAAGAGTATTTACTTTGGAGCAAAGGAGGGTGAGCTCACCCAGAAACACAGCAATGCTGTCAGCAATCATGGTGACAGCATTCCCATTCCTTATTCAGAAGGAATAGGTCAGTGATTTGAGTACTAGCTTTGACATGTGGGAAGCAGGTTGGTATTAACTGAATCTAACTGAGGACTACAAGCAGCTCACTCGAAGTAGGAACTTGGAGAAATAGAGAGCAATAGTCAGATAAGGATCTTCTTGACACTGACGCCTAAAATGTTGTCCCAACTGGACAAGTATAACCACAATGTATTTGTAGAGTCTGCTGCATGCTGAACGTATAGCCAAGTTGAAATGTATAGTATATGTTTAACATATTAAATGTAAAGATGTAAACGTTCCTTGCGTGCACCTGACATACCATATAGGCTTTGGATCAGAAAATGGAGACTTAATACTCCAACTCCTTATGTATTTTAAACACACACATTCTAGCCTGCAGCTCTTACCATTTCCAATTCCCTGTTTGTGTCAATATATAAGCAGATGTAAAAGATTATAGTCAAATCAAAATAAATATTGCAAACTTGAGAGATCAGAGATGTACAGGCATAAACAAACTATTGAAATGCAGAGTGTGTCACAGATGGACTCCTGGGATTTGCAATCCATTATCAAAAGTGGGATCAAACGCAGCACAATTCAGGCTATCAGCACAGGTGTCACGTCAAGCAAGATCTGACAAGCTCTTCCCACCCGCTGCAACACCAATCCACTTCATAGAGAGGATAACTCAGACCATGAGCTAGCAAGCAGGTGCATTCATGATGAAGCAGTTAAGTTGTGCTTCACCCCATATGTGTCCTTTGTTGTCAACAGATGAGCTGCCAGTGGCATTCAAAATGCATTCAGGAATTCAATGAACACATGTAATTTTGGACATGCAAGTTGCTCCTACCCTCTCAGTGCAAGACAGTGTCACCAGACTCTCCGTTTGGTTAAAGAGCAGATTTGGGTTCCTCACTCTATAGCACTTGGATAGCTCATTTAGCCCCACTTGGCCTCAGCCTCCCTTCTTATGAAATGGCATTAATGTTTCTGTATCACTCATGTTTATTAGGGCCTTCACAACTTGCAGTGATGGGCAGCATGGAATGCCTGTAATAACAAATAGCTTACGCAGTTGACTGCCTTGCTGTAAACACAGATTAGATGTTTAATGCTATCTGAGGTGCATTCACCTCACTGAACTGGAATATGAGTAAGTGAAAACTTTCCCATGTCAGTTTAAATCACATCATTACCTACATATACATATACATTAAGCAGCAATAATGTTAAATTCCTAACAAGTTGTTACTGGAGTGTTCAAGAAACAGTAAGAGCAAATGGCTGAAGAGGATGATTTTAATCAAATTATCCACACGTGATAGCTAGTCTGTCTTCCAAAATAAAGGTTAAAACGACCAAGTAGACATTTTCTATTTTCTAAAAGCTTTAAGGACTGCCTTCAATAAAACTCACTTTCTTGGGAACTGTACCTGTAACCGTACAGAAGATTAAACTAATTATTAGAGATAAAAACATTGAACAAATTCATTGCCAATGCTCATATTTTGCTATAATAAAGAGCTCCCATCCACATTAAACATTTCTAAAGGAAATAAGCAATTGTTTCACAAACACTGGAGGTAATGTCTGCAGACAAGCTCTTTCCTGTCTGGGTTCTCTGGTGCTAACCAGACAGTACGTTCACGTTATAGTGCTTCTTTTAGCTGAGGTGCTTAATATAATTTCTGTCTTCAATTCTAACACTTGCTGAAGGGGAAAGGGACGTATGCATATAAAGACCTAAATTTTGCTTCATGTGACACCAGGTAAATACAGCAACACTTATGATTTCAACAGCCACACTATTTAGGGAACATGAACCACCTTCTCTGCAACTCCAGACCACTGTAGCTCATCATGTCTGTTATAGATACGGAAAAAAGATTATTCTCTTCTTCCTTACAGCAGCCTTCTAGATGTTTCATGTTACTGTTTTCCCTCAAGTATTTTCTTCTTTAAGCAACCCTCGCTCGCCCCTTGTACTTCAGATTTTTAGACTGCTAATCACTTCCACTGATGCCCTTTGGACTCGACACTTTTATTGAGGCTTGGTATCCAGAACTGGTCATGATATTCCAGCTGTCTTTGCCTTTCAACAGCCAAATAAAGAGAAAAGATGGTATCGCTGGCCGTAATTCTGCTAATATCTTTTATTGCAATGTTTGTATTTTCACAATAATGAGACATTGCTAATCCACATTCAGTCTGAGTAAATCACAAGTCATCTTTTGCAGACTATGGCTCAGCCCATGGATTGCCATGAAGAATTCAACATTTTGTTCATTCAGTAGAGACAAAATAAATAACCAAACCCCTGTGCTTGTCCTCCAACATACTTGCAGATCTCCAGTGTGTTTTTTCAAATCTCTTATTTCCAAACAAAACCGTCAAGAGTAAACCAACTTCACATGGCCCACTCAGTATGCCTTCCCACTCCGATAGGGAATTAATAATAGCTACTCTCTGAAAATGGGTTTCCAAAACGTTTGCACCCCTCCCAGAATATTTTCTATACTACTATCATTTAATGGCTTATGAAGATAGTACATGAAATTATCTCAAAAGCCTTACTAAATTCAAGACACATGACATCAGCTGCAGGTTCAAAAACATTAGTTAAAAAGTTCATCTCTGCAATAAAGACACCAGCTAGGCAAGAACTGAAAACTACTCAGAAGAGTTGGATGTGAAGCTCAACTCAGAAACTGCACTTGGCTTAGGGTTAACTTCATCTAACTCAGGTGTGAAAAGAAGTGTGTGTTCCCCAAAGCTAGTCTATTCTTTTCCCCAAAATTATATAATTTAATTTGCCAAAAGACACCGTCACGACTCCCATTCATTTGGCACCAGCCTAGGCTCCAGTACAAGATCCAGGACTTCTGAATCATTCCCACTTTACTTGGCTTCCATTTTCCCTTCTGACCAAGAGGGACCGTGAGACTTTTATGACTCTGCAGCCTATTCCTAGGATCCCACATTGGAGTATAACAGCATTACAACATTCCAAGCCATATGAAATCTAACTTGCACCACTGAGATCACGTTAGTCGTTACGTTTTGTTCTCAGGTCTGAAAGACAAAAATACTCATTCATTTCTCCCTCTGCATGCAAAACATACCTCTTCTAAGAATGTAACATCGCTTTACACCTTTCCAAACTGTTTACTAAACTTACTCGTCATCAAACTGTTGCATAAAACAGAGACAGAGATTAATTTAGGAGGACTCTGAATAACATTTTAGTTGAAGTGTGTATAAGCTAACGTACGTCAGCATTGCAATGAGGAGAGAATTCTTCAAGGAAATCCAAGAGAGGAAAGTTCCATTTTCTTAAAAGGAAGCACTTATAAAACTGGATTATGAGCCAAAAAAAAAGTACATCACTAGCAATCAAATAGGAAACAGCAAAAACACATTTTTCAGGTTTTCCTTCTCACTCTGGCCGAAACAGTTTTTATTTCAAGCTTACTCACTTTTCTGCTTGACAGTCTAGCGAAGATTTAAGCAGCCTAGTAAAAACCTCCACTAGAGGACATAAAAAGTTTAAGCCTGGGGATTAAGTTCTCATCTTGCAGAAGCTGGTTAATGAAGATTTCTTGTGTGTACACTTAGGTAAAAATTTAAAATGTTTTCCTTAAAGTAACATTTTATTTTAGAACTTCCAGAAACTCAATATCTTTTTAGTGAAAAACTCCCTCAGAAGTTCCACTTTTAGAAGCAGCAGAAACATCTTGCTATGGTGCAAACATAACATATTGCTTCCTTATGTGTTTGTTGAAATATATTACTTTAGAGTTCATTAGTACACGGATGTCATACTTTGTGGTTGGCAAATCACATCTTTTGTCATCCAGTTCTTGGCAATCAGCAACAGTCATGAAAGAAAAATCATTGGGAAAAAAAAAAGTTGTTGGTCCCTCAGATTTCCCATCAAAGTCATGCATCTTCATTTAGGCACTTTTAGAAATGTCTGTTTCGAGCTACAAAGCCAAACAGCATATGGGATAGCTCCTCATCTACCACAGGGCACACACAAACACTGCTCCAGGGTGTTAGAATACCAGAAAGAAGACACCATCTATACTGTTGTGATACTCTTTATCTCAGCCAAGGAGTTTTCTGACTTTTATTCTTCCTGTTCTTTCCTCCACCCCACAGCAGGGGAGCAGGCCAGCAAGCGGCTGTGTGGTGCTGAGCTGCCTACTGGGACTAAACCACTACACCTATAGATAAATACTGCAGTATGAATACAAATACTCTACCAATTTGACAGTATAGTACCATCAGGCTGCTGTAGCACATAGGCAAAATGGAAAGGTGTCAGGAATACTGTCAGAAAGCTGATTCACCTTTCGCTCCTGCCTGTTTTATATCAGTGCATCTCCAAAGTCTCCAATAAATTTACTCCTGTATTGGAATGTACATAAGTATTTTCAATAATATCCTATTAGGAATTTTATCTAATAAAAGAAAAACAGAAATCTAAGTCTTTCTTCCTTTTATAGTCCTCCACTGTATACGAATGAATTGTACTGAAATGCAAATCCCCCAAACACTGAATTATTGGTTTGCTTTGTATATGGTAGAAAACAGGACACAATGAAAGCTTTGCGAAGTGTTGCACAGAGACCAACTTCTGCATTTATTCAGAGCCTCAGCAAAGGACCAAAAAAAAGAGAAATCTAACCACTTTCCTTGCAGGGCAAGGTGCTACAACCATCGGAAAGATGCTAACAGTGAAAAAGCAGAGCTATCCTGTCATGGAAAAGAGATGAGACTAGGACTAGCTCTTCCGCTAGATCCCAGAGAGCATACAAGACTTCAGAAACTTAGCCTTGTTCATTAATCTTCTGAATAAAAAACTGGGAGCAAAATAATTTAAGACGGTCTGGAAAAGGATAGGGTGACTAAGCAGGGAGGCCTTTGGGGTCACAGTGGTTAAGACTCAGTCCAGAAGTACTACTAGAGGGCTCCTGACAAAGGCCCGATGCTTTCTTATTGTGAAAGAAAAGAACTAAAGAGGCATGTAGCACACAAGGAGGTCCTAGCATGTAACACACAAGGAGGTCCTAGCATGGAGGATGGCCTCTGTGGTTTGCAGCGCTGCTCATTTCACCTCCAGCGTTAGGTTTGGAGACCCTAGAAGCAGCGGGATGGACTGAATCCCACAAGAGGCAAAACAGCATAAATGTTAGAGACAGCATGGGCACCTCATAATGCCAGAAGTCTATGACCACTACTCTTGAAAATGGAGGATTTCTATTATTCTTAGGCATGGTTGGCTATATGGATGTTCCTAGGCTTTAGCTGCCTTTTTCTGTATCAGGTCTGATAGTCCACCATTATCTTTGATCACACAGGTAGGACATGAATGCAATCCATTCAGAAGGTCTGCACTCCCCAATACCTAGCTAGCAAAATAAGGTGAAACCCTAACACTGTGCATTTAACATCTCCTATGTTGGTACCTTTTCTCATAAGAGCTGGCAAGCTAGCTTCAGGTTCACTTCATCCAGTTTACAAAATAAAATTAGCGTCTCAACGTGAGGAAAGTCCTACTTCATTACTTAGTCTGGTAGTCAAAATTAACCAAACTATCCATGATTTGAACAGTTCCACAGCCCCAAATTTCACAAATGCAGCAGCTAAAAAGAATAAAATTCCCTGAGCTTCAACCACAGTTAAGACACCATAACAAGGCAACTCTTCCCACACTATCAGGCAGACAGGCTCTGAAGAAGTTTCCATGACGTCTACCAAAGCTTTTTCCTCTCCTGCCTTTTTTGTGTTACAAACTACTGGAAACCACAGTGACCTGCAGAGTTCATTTTTGTTAGTCGGTCTACAATGCTGCCACATCAGGTGTCTCTCCATAACATGGAACAATTGGGTTTCTGCTTGCAGAATGCTATGAGAATGGAAAGGAAGATCCTGACCCTCTTCTACCCCTTCCAAACACTCTGTTATACCAATTAGACTCACTGAAATCTGAGAGTCTTGTAGTTGCATGACTTGGGTAGCACCCCAAAAAGGCTGTGATCTCACCTCTGGGTGCACTAAGAATTGACTTTACTACTGACCAAAACTTATTTCCACCCATATTTGCATATTGGTTTTGGGTGGTTTTTTTATCATTAAGGTCTTCCCTAAGTAGACACTCTCAGTCCCTGGTAGAGAAAAGAGCTGTAAGAGTACAGGTGTTAGCAAACTACGTGTCAGTGTTATGTGGCTGGAACATATTTAAGGTACATTAAATGGCATTTCAGCTTATATGACTGTAAATGATGCCTCAGGACAAAATTTGTAATGTAAAGTCATTATCATAGAAATAATTTTATTTAGGAAGTGGTATCTTTGTGTCAGGTAGTCAAATGTGGCTGAGCTCTAAATCACCAGTTCCATGCACTGCTCTAAAGCAACTGTGTCACCTGCAAGGAAAGAGAAGCATAAATACCTTGCTGAACTGGGGCATAGGTTGCTTGTCCAGAACATTTCCTCAGCTTTAAAACTCATTGTACAAAGGAAGCCAAGGTATATTTGCTCTTGTATTTGTCTTGGTATACACTTAGAATATATAAAGCAGACCCAGACTGCAGACTGATAAGTGTCATATGAAACATGGGCTGCTCACAAGCTAAATGATGTTTACCTAGGGTTTTTTTTAATATTGGAGCCATTACATAATTTGAATTCCTACAACAAGCACCAGATGTAAAAGAAATCCTTGGGTCGGTTGTCACTGAAATCTGCTGTTAGTAAGATATATGGTTATGTATAAAATCCTTGGAATTACAGAAGAATCAAATGGCTTATTCGTAATGGAAATTTCAAAACTTGTGGCATTAAATCTGAATGAAACAGCTTATCTCAAAACAAAGAGAAACCCTTAAAATAAGATTTGAGTAAATATTCATTTTGGGTTACATAGGGATAAAAAGACTTGAGCATTTTCAATTTGTGATGAGGAAAAAAAAATCACAAAATTCTAAAACCCAAAGTGTTCATCCATCCACTTACCATACACACAAATGCATTTTCACTTATTTTAAATTTGCAGTTATTTTAAAACAGTGTTGCTCCACCCTGACTTGAGAATTGGACATTTTGTTAACACAGAACTTTCCATACAACTCTGAAAACACAAAGTGAGTCTGGAAGACCTGCCAACATTACAGATGATCAAAGTCAGTGGGTGATGCATCAACACACAAATATTTCATTATATAGAAGTCACTATAGTTTGATCCAAACCCACTGAACTTAAAAGGAAGATTTTTGTTAATGACAATGGTTCCTTTTATTAAAACAGAGGGTTTGGACAAGATTTCAAATAGAACAGTTACCATGCTGCTGTGTTCAGATTAGGAATCATCTATAGCTCTTGATGTAGCATGGCCCCATAGCCCATTTTTACACAGATCAAAAGGGAATTCATCAAGACCTAAACATTTTGAAGCTTTAATGCTATGGGCCAAAACTTTTTTATAACATGTCTAAGGCATAGTATTCCTTTTAATTGAGTTCCAGGAATAAAACCTGACTCCTTTAGATCTCACAGACACATATGAAAAATATATGCTTCTTCAGCATTAACATAAGAATAGTAATAAGCAAAATTAAGCAATCTACAATTATTAGCCTGTGCTAGGACAGTTTACTCATAGCATGGCAGAACTTCCTTCCCATCATGAAAAAAGCTGTATTTTAGTAGTCTCTACAAATGGATGCCATGTGCTTCTATTATATAGCCTTTTCTGTCTGTTGGCTCCACCTTATAACGAAGCTGCTGCTTCTGCTTAATTCAATGTATGCTAGTTTTCCACTGACTTCAACAGAAAATCTATTGTGCAGTGGTGAGATATCATTCCAGAGCTGAAGATACTATGGATTGCTGTTATATAAGATACAGTAAAATGAATAACGGGGTAAGAGGAACAGGTCAATGAGAAGCTCTGGTTCAGGCACAAAAATCCAGATAATCGGTAGTGATGGGAAGCAAATCCAGAAAAAAGAACATGGCAGTTAAACTGAGTTTACTAAAATATGATGGTTTTAAAAATTGCTTGAATATGGCGGGAGCTTTTCTAAATTTACAGAAGTGTCACAGTTAATTTGCTTGTGAAACCTATATTGGTTTTTTTTATTCCGTCCTCAGTATAAGCTAACAAGCTTTAGTCCTTCTCTGCCTCTCATATTTTTTAAGGACATGTGAGTTTACTGCATTTGCAAGCAAAATCTAAATAGTTACCAAAAAAAAAAAAATCAAGCCAAAAATAAGAGCTGGGAAGGAAACAAGCTGTGGATCATCAGTGTTGCTTAGTCATCATTCCCTTCTACTTTCCTTGATATCAAGTGAAGGATGCTGCACTGGAACACATGCTTACATGCACACAAAGGCTCTCCATCCTTCTTCCATGATGTGGGAGAACGCAGTCATACTTGAGGGTGCTCCTCTGGCAATTTGGACAGCATGCTCAGCTATTCCTGTTCACAAGCAGGACTATATTTTACACAAAACCACCACGCGGGGAGTGCTTTTCCCCGAAGACCTCACGCCCAGACACGCCCAGCTAAGTATCCAACAACTAACTCAGGATTAACACTGAAAAAAGGCTGTAAAACCCTATGCAGCAATGGAGATGTTCCAGACTGAATGTCTGAACATTTATGTCCGTGCAGATTTTTTCTATTTCTTCGCCCTCTCAGCATCTCTCATGTCCATCAAAGTCCAGACAGGCACAGGTTGGGACCATTCATTTTCACAAGATTTCCATTTTATAAGTGACGAATCAAACTTAAAAGGCTGGTTCAAATTAAATATATTGAAAATCAACTTATTCTAACCTGTCTTCAGCAGCTTCATTTAGAAATGAAGGGTAGTTGTGGCCAGACCTTCATCTGGTACCAAACTAGCACAGTGCAGTTGGCCTTCTGAAGCCTTCCATGAATTGGAGATGGAAGGCTGAGGCTGCCTTCTCACAAAGTTTGTAATTCATTCTTACAGAGACTTTGAAATGAGATCTGCTTTAATGATTCTTTTTTTTATAAAAAATCCCAAAGCAAAACAAAACAAAACAAAGGCCAAATCCCAACAGGTGTCTACCTTCTGCAAATCTGAAGTCCAATATTAGCCAAAGTCTTGCTGATTTGAATTATTTTTTAATTAAGTATTTTCAAAGAAAGAAAGATACTACATCTTGGAGAAAAAGTAAAATATATTTTCCAGTCTTTTGCTGGCTTTTTTCAACTTTAGGTCAACGCTAATTGCAACTGCTCAGCATTTCCTTAAGATACTTTCTCTGCATCATGGTTTTTGGGGTTGGGTTTTGGTTTTTTTCCCCCCATTCTTTCCTTTCCCTTTTGATGTGACAAATCTATATTCTTTTATTATTTATACAGGGAAATTTGGGGTTAAGAATGCAAACTGAAGTTCTACTTTAAAGAGGCAGAGCTTAGATCAAATATAATACCAATTACCATCAGCTATATTTCCTGCTTTTAGCAAAAGAACATAAAAAGAGCACTATATTGCCAAACAATACAAAAACGGGAGCACACAGGCCAAAGCAAGCACATGGATACAGATACAGAAATTAGATGGAGAGAGCGAAACCAAAAGTATCCAAAGTCATACTCCTGTCCAGTAGCCACTCTGTTCCAGAGAGTTAGGCTTGTACTATATAGAAGGATGTTTAAGATAAATGATCTGATCAGAGATTTCACTAGGCATATTTTAGATGCGAATTCAGTCCACTAAATGCTAGTGCAACCTCAGCAAGAGTCTATATTCTTCCCCTGGAAAATTTATTGCATACAACTTGTGCTTACAGTTTACATGGAAGATTAAGTGTTCAGATTTACATACCAGTGAAGCAATTAACAGCAGCAAGATGGTGTCAGACCAAAAGAAAGTGGGAAAGGATAAAATACCACAATAATTTGTTTCCGTGAGAACGAGGCACAAAAGACATTCTTCTTGACTCAGAAAACTAATTATAATACAAATAAAGCAATCACAGACATACTCCTTAGCTATCTGACAGCGTATCACTTCCACTTACTTCTGTGCTTACAAACACATCAGCGAGAAACAGAGCACATGAAAATGCCTTTTTTATAAAGCTGAATTCTCTTGACTAATAGATATTGCACCATTTTAGAAAGAAAGGCATTTTGCCTCTGTTCAAAAGAAATATCCAATGGTTTTCAGTAATGATATCAAAGGCTCATCCCCAAGTTAAAAAGAATTCAGAAGCAAGAGCAACACAGACCAAAGTAAGCACATGTATATAGATGGAGAGAACAAACTCAAAAGGTCTGAATTTCTTTATTTCATAACAGCACAGGCAACTGAGAATATGTTTTTCTTGAAATCTTTCTTTTGCCTTCTGTAAAGCAACACCCTATTTGTTAACAAGATAAAAGTATATTTCTACCATTCTTTCCCGACTAATACTTCCATCCTGGTCTTGCCTCATTCAGCACAATGCAATTTGTGTGCCGTTGCCTTACCCTCTTAAAAAGAACTGACAAATTACATACTTATCCATTATTTATTTTACAAAACTTACTGACCTAATTTCATCTCCGGCTTCGCCTGTTTGCTGTGAAATGAGCCTGAAACAGTTTTTCCGAGTCTTTGTTTCAGCCAGCGATGGAACAACATTATCTTAACATATCTTGACTGCAGAGAAAAACAGAAGAAAGTATATTTATGAATCGAGGCCTGTAGCATCCATCCCTCTAAACCACCTCTCAGTCTTTGTGGATAGCTTTATCATTTCCTGAGCAGTGCAACAGTCAGGATGCAAATATCAGGTCCTGACACAGCTATCTTTTCCTCAACTCTGACAACTTAAAAATGAACATCAGAACAAAAATAGCCTAATCTTTGCTCAAAGAAGGTAGATACAGAAGACATTCAAGCTCTTAGCTCAGCTGTTAGTTAGCCAATGATATTAGTAATGTACCATAGGGACTTGTGATAAAGAATAAAAGGGCAGACAGAAAGTAAGTTCATTGACAAGTTTTAAGTAACAGGATATTGTTACTGTGTCACTATTTCTCCACTTCAAAAACCTGAGGTTTTTTTTTTAAATCAAAATATTAGGAAGTGCAATCAAATGTTGTTAGAACTGGTCAAAAATTACATAAAATGGGTACTATTCAGTGTGCCATGCAAAATCAATTAAACCAAGATTACATGGAATTCAAATCACTGCAACCTTTATCCCATGCAGTACTAGATGTAGGTTTCACTTATCATCAGGGCAAAGAAAAAGAATAATACAATACAGAAAAATATTGAAGGCTTAAGCGGGACTCATTTTTGCATTAAAAATCTATTACATTCCCGTTTTCTGCCTTCCCTTTAACCTTCAGTACTTGTCTTGTTTTAAACACGTTGCACAGTAATCACATTTTGATGCATGTCATCTACTTTAGTGTTGTTCAAAATCATGAGCCAGATTTTTTTATAAGTCATCAATTTACTACTGACTTTGGGGAAAATAGGTGAATTTGGCATTAACAGAAATTAAGGGTTCCTACAGGCAATATGATCTTGATGTAAGCATAGATGAACGCACAGGCACACAAAAACTGTCAAAACAGTGGTTACTTAATGACAGGCTCCTAACATAACATTTAGGCACCTAATTAAGACTCCTTATTTACAAAAGCACTCAGCAGCCAGCAGTCTCTAAGTTGTGTGAAGTTCAACTTTACACTCCTATTTCTAATACGAATTCAGCCCCACACAATCTGATTGCATTGATAGGTAGAATATTATTTTTTTTTAATGAGAGGGCTGGAAGGATGCTGTAATTAATCACAAGCCCTGTGCAAGGGATAAGGTGCTACTGTGAAGTCCCTGGAGCCGCCGGGAGGCAGAGTGTTGGCCAGGGAACTGCTGAACTCCAGAGGTTGCCTAACCCAAACACAATATGTAAGTAACCACAGAATCAAAATAACCCAGGGAATTACGTATCTAAGAGTCATCTCACAACTCTTAGAATTTATTTCAGATCTCCTTCATAACTGGGATATGAATCCATTTTCTTTTCAAAAATTCCTCCCCTGATAGCATACAGGTTTTCCCTTAAAAGACACAAACAAAACACGAACCAAACAAAACCCCACAATGTACTACTTAACATCATGTGACAAGAAGAGTCTTAAGACCACAGGACCTATTTCCTCCCTGTCAGGAATTTGTGGGCACTCTGTCCAGCTCAATTTTGCTGAGCATTACACAATTCCAAACACTGTTTTTTTGGATCACTTAATGGATTAAAATCTGTCAGCCTTTAGCCAAAAAAAAAAAAAAAAAAAGAGGAAGAAAAGAAAAAGAAAAGAAAAGCAAAAAAGTGCCAAGTGACACATTAGAAGCACTATATTGTTGCTAAGTACTTACAGCAGGTTCACCTTGACAGTCTGTCACAACATAATGGGATGTTCTGTCACAGATGAATCACCTAACACCCTTCTTACAAAGGAGAAGCACTGAATTTGAAGTAACATGACAAGCCATGATTTGCCTCAATCCTCCAAAACATGCTGAAGTGGAATGCAGAAGAGAAAGCCAAGAAGGAAGAGATGAAAGTTTAAGGCAACAACGCAGTATTTCAAGACAGCACGTGTTTTTCTCTACTGTGCTTGATGGACATGGCATGACTAAATGGCTAAATATGAGGTTAATTAAAAACAAACAGTTCTTTTTTAAAAAGTGTATTATTGACCAAAAATATTTTCTCAGGAGCTTGTTACATGAGCATTATTGACTTGATTGAGCATTATTAGCATGTCAATCACTTTCAGGCTATTTTTATAACCTTGTGCATGTTGTTTTATTGCAACGTATACAGATAGAAAAGTAGACACACACAGTAAAGAGCACTGGAATTCATAATCTCTACCAACAATATCTGTTTTGTAGTGTCTGAGGCCACAAGGAGGCTAAGGAGGACCTTTTACATTGGAGCAATCATGGGAATTGGATAATCATCTCTTTTAGCATTGTTGGTTTGCTCCCCCAGTCTCCTATAGCCAGGACTGTTCAGTCCACAAGACCAAAGATGGTCTCTCAAGACATATTCATTGCCACAGCTGGATGGTCCAATATTAAATTTAGGCAGAGTATACAAATCAAAGTGATGGTATATTATGTAGAAGCACACAGAGGGAGCGAGAGGGTTTGCTAAGCCAGCTCCATCAGTACACAAGAACTGGTGTTTAGGCTTAGTGTAGTAGAAATAATTATGTTTAAAAGTTTATCATTCAATTTAGCTTCTCGAAAAGAGTCAGTGAGAGTCCTGATGCCTAGCCTATCCACAGAGCTAGAACAACAAAAATACCAGCAGTTACAAAGCAAGTTTCTTCATTTAATTGCAACAGAGGTAACACATTGAAAAACTCCTGCACCCTTTGGTTGTCCTGTTAGTCACCAAGAGATAAAGGGGCTGATTACTGCCAAGAACAAGCCTGAAACCATGTGGTATAAAGAAATCTCATTAGGGACCACACCTATTCCCATTACCTAGCTAGGTCAAATAAAATGAGTATACATACCACAAAATAGCCTGTTTTCCGTGTTCAGTACAGATTAATGCTGATAATGGTGACACTGTACAAAACATATTTTCATTATTTGATATCTGGAAGACAAGAAGGTAGCAAATGTCTGCATCACAGGACAAACCCTGGCTTGGTTTCCAGGGCTGCCTGACCCTTTTTCCTGTGCAAGAGACGTTAGCAGAGTTGTTCCATTTCATTTTTAGTGAAGGAAATGAACTGTATTTTGTGTTCTTTACTTGGGACAGTCAGAAAAATCACTGTCAAAGTCCTGTGCAAAGCTAAAACATTTAAAAGCATAAGTCAACTGAAGACTTTTTTGTAAAGTGACACCCATCCATTATAACGCCCATTGGGCATTCACTGGCTCCAGCAGAAAATGGGAGATGCAGTGACATGACTGTTTTCAATTTCAACTTTTTTTTATTCTTTTATCTGTCATGAAAAGGAATAAACCAAGCAAGCTGACAGTTCACTGAAACTCAGCATCACGTGGGATAGTAAATAAAGAAATAAGATGAATTATTTCCTTTTATGAAAACGGCTAACCAAGAGACTTTGTCAAGCCACCACCATGGTTGCGAGGCTCTCGTTTCCTTTTGGCCCCAGGCCCCGGTTGAAGTGCAACTGTGCTGTACAGCTCCATTATTTACTTGTGTTGTGAAGCAAAACTTAAACATTGCTTTTATTTTAAGATTTTTCAGAGCTTGGTAAAAACAAGGTTACATCCATACTTGAAAATGAAGCTGAAGGAGAAATGACAAGACACTCCTGAAAAAATACTAAAAAGTAGCACTCTACAAGAAAAAAATAAAATAAAAATTGTTACTTGAAACATGTACTTCAACAGGTTTATATCACTAAGTCCCACAAAACCTCTCAACTGAAGTGGCTGCTTAGTCAAAATAGACCTGTAATCCAATTAACTTTCCTATTTGTATTTTTGAAAACTTAAGGAATTTTCTACAGATGGGTTCCTGGGCCAGTAGACTGCTGGAGGCTGCTTCTGTCATAAAACCCAGCAAGTCTCATTCTATAAACGTGTTTGAACTACAGGGTTTGGTGACTGTTCCTAAACAAAAAAGGGAAAAAGCCTAAACTATTTAAATACAGTGAGAAAAGGGAAGCCAAATTCAAGCTGGACATCAAATGTCATTTTCACTAAAATAAAATTTAAAAACTGCTTTCTTGAGTTATTCAATGGCTTGTAACATCACCACATGAGGTCACTGCATTGTGTCAGTTCAACAGTTACTATGACAGTCAGTCGTTACTAAAACTGGCAGTTCAACAGTGACTACAGGGATGAGCAGAGGACCAAAAAAAAAGAAAGAAAATATGAACATCATATTTTCTTGCATTCATTTTAGAAAAAGCATAGCGTTCAGACAGAATTTAAAAGTGCTCCTAAGACTACAGAGACTTGAGCAAACTCAGATCTAGATTTAGATTTTTGGCGTTGATGGGTTAAACGAAAGATGTAGGTCCCCTCCTGCACCCCACGTGGCTTTACTTAGTGGGTCCCAACCATTTTAAAAGTGAAGGCTGCTCCTCCCTTCTGCCAGCTGAGGACAACAAATCCTACAGCCTCTTCAGTGCAAGTCTCTCTCAATCACACTCTATTCTGTAAATATCCAGAAGGAGCAGGACAGGTCAGCACAACAAATAAAAGAAAATCTTTACCCTTCTGTGGTCCCTCAGTTAACCAATAGGAAAAAACATCTTCCACACAGAATCATCCTCCCGTAGTCAGCCATTACCTTTCAGGAAAGGGATGCTTAGGGAAACTCTAGTCCTTCTTGCTCTGTCAGTGCTAAAAATCAACCAGACCTTCAGCAGATTAGGAATAGCTGTCTATTGTTTCTTTACAAAGTGGAGCAAGCTTTGATCCCTAGAACACCTACACTAATCCCCTGCACAGAAGTTCCACAATGATGCTGCACAGGACAGTTGCAATGGTTGCTCGTATCAAGCCAATTTTGCATGAGACTGCCTTAAGGTTTTTGCACACGTCCTATTCAGTCTTGCCTACCGCCATCCTATCCAATCTTATTAAATTTCATTCTCACACACAGGGATGTCCCATAAGAGCAGATGGCTTTCCAGTAAAATGACAAACATCTTACACAGCACAAGAACAAGCAAATTTAGAAAAGTCAGAAACTCTATTTTCAGAAAGCAGAAGCAAACTAAGTACAGGGTAGCAGCCTTAAACCACGACTTGAAATCCAAAACCCCAGAGGTTACTCTTTGGAGTGCCTAAAATTCAGCGTACTATTGTTCTGAAAAGTAGGGCACAGTTATTTGCCTGCTGCTGTATTTGAAGGCACTAGAATGGATAGGAATAACCTCTGATAGGGAGAAGAAAAGATGGTCATTGATCATACAGCCTATACATGTTCAATATCAATGAAAACATCAACAGATGACTAAGGTAACCTGATGCAAGACAAAGCACTGGCCAGTCACGTCTAAGGGCATACTGAGGGAAATAATGAGACTAAAAAAAAAAAAGAATCTCTCATGATATTCACTCAAAATATACCGGTGATTTTGTATGAGAAGATCAATATTTCCAGCTTTATTCTTTGCAGCTCTGCCTCTGTATCTAACCTAAGATCATAAAGTACTGTGCATTGATCAAAACTGTCCTGTCTTCACAAACATTTGCTGGTTATGGAGGCTGTAAAGGCCACAACCCACTACAGCTCAAGATTTTTTGCTGTCACCAGCATCCCTATGAAGCTGCACCCCCTTCACCCCATTAAGGCCTAGTACCAGCTTTCTCTATGTTTTTATCCCCAGCCTTGAGTTTCTGCACCTTCCTTTAAGGGAACTATACCTTACACAGCTGTGCTGGGAGCCGTGTCAAAGAGACAAAGTTAGCATCTATGCAAGGGAAAGGGTGGGAACTTGTACCTAAAGGGAACAAAAAACTAGGAAAAGCTCTTTCACTTATTTCAGAATGCAATTCCACAATTACTTTCTGTGAAGAAAAGGCAGGGCGGAGGCAGGCCACATTTTGGGGAAGCGGAGTCACAGGAACACCTCTTGGAAACAGCAAAGACTTTTGCGCAAGAAGGACTCTACTCCTTACAAGAGCGTAGAGAGGTCAGAAAAAGCCTTGACAAGCTTTTCCCAGTATTTTTAAAGAACAGAACTGCCTTTATATGCACGTGATTTAATTTACAAAATTAGGTATGGGACCACTTTTTTCGCTATCCAAGCCTTTTTTTGGTTTTCAAACAGGTAGTCTAGGTCCTGTGGAGTTCTTCGAAGCACATCCATCCTTAACACTGGACGTGAAAACACTCAAGTGCTTTCAGAAATCTGGATGGTTCAGCACAGAAGCACTAGATGAGAATTCGCTTCCCCATGTTCAGTTTCTCACAGATGTTTTACCCAGACATGAGAAAGCTCTCTACACTCTTTGCTTAAATTTCCCATCCAGGAAAAGGTATAAGAATAGCAACGCTTTTATACTTCCCCAGGTTGTTGTGAAGATAATGCATTGAAGAATGTGAAGTATCTGAATATTACATAAATGAGGATCACAAAAATACAATAATAGGTAGGCATAAAGGAATGAAACAGAAAGGGACATCCAGGGCACATTCTGACTGACGGACAGGCCTCAAAATTCAGTTTCTAGAATACCAGGAGCTCCCATTGCTCTTCAGAACTCAACAATTCAGTATTTCTTCACGTCGCTGTAAGGATTATCGGTACAGATGCCATTGAGAGTAGGTGGCTGACAGACACCACATCATCCAGCATCACCCTTTTCCTCCTCTCACAGAGATCCACAGAAATCCAAAGTAGTTCTGGCAATATTGACTATCATTGCTCAGACTGCAATCTTTTATCTATATGATAAATTAGGCTTTAACCATTTTTGCTGAATCTTGCTGAAGTTTTTGTGAATGTATGGAATTCAGGTGTTGTTAATGTAATGAAGCGTACTTCCTTAAAGGTTAAGCAGAGAGCTCCTAACAAATGAAACAGAGTACTTCAAACAAGCAAACAAACAAAAAACAGAATATTGGCAAATTTTCAAAGTTTCTGAGATTGATATTAAAACTGGATTTCTGCATTGAAGAGCAAATACAGGAAAGGGAAAAAAAATCTCACTCCATTTACGAGAAAATACCTTTGAAATGGCATTTGTAATGCCCGTCATCTAAACACCTATGTGAAAAGGACAGAAATAGTATTCAGAAGAAATGCACTGGCATATATCTAATTCTGCATGTATTTTCCTGCTGGGTTTATACAATTGCTGCAACCGAGTGAATTAAATTAATCTGAGGATCAAAACTTGGCCATATTTAAAAAAAATTAATAATAAACTGAAGCTCATACTTCTGCAGCCATTTCTAAGGTATCACTTCTTCATCATAAGCTTTTCAACAGCTGACTCATAAACCATAAACATTTAGTACCAAGAAATTGTAAATGACATATGATTTATGATGTGTTTGTATCTCTACATAAAAACATTCTTTCTTTACATGTAGGTTCTACATGTTGAACACAGCAAGCATGATTCTTGTATACAAGGAAATCAGTGATGCAACTAAGACACCTAGCCATGAACTTCAGTTGACACTGGCAGGTTCTCTATAGCGTAGCAATTAATTTTTTTAATACTGAATTTGAATGATGCTGAACTGCCCATATTGTCTCAAGGACAAAGGCTTTGTTTTAAACAGTATATATTTGGGTTTTTCTTATAATAATGAGCCACAACATTCCAAGTCTGCGGTATGTATCTGATCACATTACATTACAGAACTGTTCTCTTACTGGAATCTTTTTAAGCTAAAGCATATATATTCTCTGCCAACAGTATTCCATGTTTCCAAAAAAGCAAAAAAACAGAGCAAACCAGTTTTAACAGCTTACATCAAAGTTCCTTGGATAACTTCAGATTATTGTTTTCTGTCATCACTGCATGATAGGAGTAAATCTGTAGTGTTTTACAGACTAGACTGTGATTTCCTGGTAAAACAAAAGAGAAAAAATATTTAACCTCACCTCATGCGGAAGGTGCAGAAATGTCATCATACGCAATGCACATAATCTTGCAGAAATACTTTAGCTAAGCCTCAACAGTATGAAAGAACACCCTCTCCAGGAGCATAAAATCTATACATCCAAAGGTAAACAAAATTACAACAGTGTAAAGGATCAGATACACACAGTTCCATTCATCACATCTAAAGAATTAAATACCGGTTAGGGTCTGATTCGATTCAGCTCTGGTTGGGGTTTTTTGTTGTTGCGTTTTCTCTCATTGCAACAAGTTCCCGTCCATCATTCACAGTTTGTGAAGCAGTCAACTTTTTTTTATTCTTTTCCCAAGCAATATGAGGCTGTTAGTTTGAGCCATCTACAGGGATCACTTCACTGCAATATAAAGAAGCACTAAATGTAACGTGTATTTCACAGGCAAATGACCATGTGGGAGTAAAAAATTTTAAAAAAGGTGGCTTGTATGTATTGAATAACTTGCTGTAGTTGAAGCATGCACTAGGAAATGATGCATCACATAACATCATGTGAAATTTAAAATTGGATTCTTTGGGGCACTTAAACACCTGCAATAGAAGTGCCTTTGAAAGTCCTCAAATTCCAACAGGCTACACTTTATTTGCAATAGAAAACTCTCAGATTTGTTTTATGCAATTTTTTATATGCTGCAATATTTTTCTAAAGTGGAAGGAAAATTCAAAAAATAACAACAAACAATCTGCTCCTGACATGTCTTGATTGTCTTCTGAGTTAAAATAGGATAGTTCTTTTTTCCCATTTCAAGGGTAAATCCAGCCAAAAAAGGGAAAATTACTAACTATACTCAGGAAATGAAGACCTGGCCATCCATTCAACAGTCAAGTGCACACTTAGATAAACTGAAATTTCCACTCAATCTACAGGTTTTAGTTAATATAAGAACTTTCATTTATAATATCCATAGGAACCAATTAAGGCAGATAAATGGGTTTTATGTTGCTCTCTAGTAGTTGTTGTCTGAAACATTTCATCCACACTACCTGATTGTGAGAATAAAGCCTGGAGGAGCAAATTCTTGACTTCATCCTTCTGATTTACAAGCCAGATAATTTTACTTTCCTTTTTTTTATTTTTTGAAAGGAAAATCACTGCTACAGTCAGTACAGAACACTTTAAACAAGCACAAAAATCCCCACTCTGAGGGGGGGGAAAGGTCATTTAGAATACTAAAAAATCCTATATGCTTATTATTATGAATGGCTTTTCAATTTCCAAAACCATATAGGAAACAACTGCTAGTTTTGATTTGTGACAGAAAGTCCATTTAATTAATTACTGGAACCTAAAATCTCGGTGAATGTAATAGAAGTAGATAACATATGGACAATGTAAAACAGCTAAAGATGTGTCCTGGATGCAGAGAAAGCCTGCAACTTCTTATCACTCAGATGTGCTTAACTAGTAAGAACTTGCACAGCATGGATAAATAAAACCTTATATAGAGAAAACTTCTATTAGGGAGATAAAGACTCGCTGCAAAAGGGTACTGCAAGTAAGCAAGGAAAATAAAAATGTAATAGACAAATGAGTGACCAAAGAATACTATGACTTAAGATATCAAGAATGATCTTTGGCAATGAGAATTGCCAAAAGGGGAGCATGAGCTTGCAAATGACATTAAGACAAAGGAATTAAATTTCTATTGTCAGTGAAAGATGCATTGCAAGATAAAGCAAAGCCACTTTGCAGTGGACAGAGGGCAAGTACTGCAGGCAATCTAGGGAAAACACAGCAAGTACAAGAAAGTTTATCTCTGCTATCAACCAGAATAATGATGTTGAACATGAAGCAGAATGCTTAATCAGCGTAAGGCTATGGAAAAGAGAACCCCATCAAATGGGGGATAAGCTCCAGAAGCCTGGAAAAAAAAAAAAATCAAGCTGAGGGAACCAAACCATTTCCAGCCCAGACTGAAGGAACACCAACTAATAGCAGTGGTTTTAAGTTGGTTTGGTTTTTTGAAAGGGATATCAGATACTTAGTGGATAGCAATGTCTTACTGGCTTCAACAGTATTCCTGCTTCCAGAACAAGTTCTGAAAGTAAATGGAAAGCACAATAAAATGAAACATAAAGAAAAACAGATCATGATAAAGGCTTAAGATAAAAGAATACAGCAGATTCCCATGTTTTACAGTAACTGTAAGAAAACTGCAAGACACAAATGAAGGGGGAGAAACTTAGCAAATTGTGACACAGAGTAGTAAACCACTGTTCCCCGTCTCCTACAATGGCAAAAAATTTGGAACATCATATGAAATTAGTAAGAAACAGGTTCAAAACAAACAGAAGGCAGCAGGTCATTATGTATTAAGCTGCAGAAGAGCTGACGCAGTGATGCTGAGTGCCAAAAGCTTGTCTGGATTCAAAAGTGACTGTTCAAATTCTTGGAGCAAAAATTCATTAAGGGCTATTAAGCAACAAGAAACCACCTCTGACTCAGAAAGTCCCTAGACTGCAGACTGCTGCAGCCTAGGAGCATAATTTCATGCCCAACAAGTTCCTGTGCCTCCCTTCAGCATCTGCTATTGGCCACTTTCAAAACAAATACTGGGTTGAATGTATCATCCTAGTAGAGATGGTCTGTTGTACCTGCACTGCAGAAAAGCTTCCCATGTAACTGACTGGGGAGAGACTGGAGGCCTCGGGGAATCTTTATCAGTTCCTTTGCCTAGCTAAATTACTAGCTCTAGTCCCTCTAATTCATTTCCAGAGCATTTATATCCGAGGCAAACACCAAGGAAGAAAAGTGTAAGCTATAGCATAGTGATGCAAAATAATACATGGATAAAAAATGGTGATAATATATTTAGTTTAAAATTTAGAAAAAAACATTTCTAAAACCCTCGAGCAATGACTGGAATAAGTTTTCAGTAGACAGTGGAATAAGCAACTATTTCTAAGATTGAGGTTAATCGAAACAGATGTCATGTGCCATAGTTTCCTGTAAAAGCAACAGATTGGACACAAGGTAAAAGATTCTGTCAAATCTTATGCTGCTAATTTGACTTATTTGTCTGGAGCTAATCTTTCATCTCCTCTGATTTAGAAGGCCTACAAATATTACCTTAAGCTCCACGGTAGTGCATAGACCAAGGGCCAAGAAGCAGTAATTGCTATGGCACAGAAATTAAAGCAGGGACATTGTGGTTCTCAGTTTTGAACACACTTGTCACTGTAAAATGCTTAGAAAAGCCACAACCATTATTACTTGTTTTCTCTACTTTTGTATCCCTCTAGCATTTTGAATGTATATACAACTGCACACGTATGATTCTAGCTTGCAAACAACAAATCGTATAGATCAGAGCATTAGCTATAAATAAGTATATCTTTCTTTGGTCTTAAAACTCGAATTCTTTCCAGGGGAAGACTGTAATTAGTATGACATGGGGGCTTTTAGCAGATGTGAAACCGGATAGATTGAACTCTCATATGAATAGCCTGAAACAAGGTCTGCCTTGCACGGTTTGTAGTAATGGAGAGGAAATTGAGCATTAAATACAAATCAACAATCATTCATTTCACTGCAGCAGTGGAGCAGCAGAGCTAGTGAAGTCACTCTTTTCAGCACCTTGCATCCTGCTGGACCTTATTTACAGCACTGGAGCTCCCATCTTTGGAAACGGCCACCTACAGGGTAACTTAAACAAAGTATGATTAAGAGAGAAAGCAATTTAAGGTCCAATTTTTATACACAACATCAGAGAAGTGACATTTTCTTTGCTTGCAATTTATGATGGATCTTTCGATATATTCATTAAGCTATCATTCCAACAGCTTGAAGTGAGGTCAATGTGGCATAGTACCACAAGCCAGGATAACAGTAGATACTAGCTGGGTACTTGTACAATAACTGAAGTCAGAAGATTTATCAGTTTTCTAATGCAAAGACTGACCTGACTCTCCATTTAAAAGTTGAATAGGAAGTTGAAAATCCCTCCTAATGTTTTTGAGAGGTGTGAGGAGATGAGGAAAGCACCTGCAATGCATCACTTTGTTTAGATTGCAGCATGAAACACCGGATTTGTTGGCTGCAGTGGTCTCTCAGTACAGGGAACAGACAACAACAATCAAGGAGTTCACTGCTCATTATGTGCAAAGAGTAAAATGGAATGCTATCCCCCAGAACACCCTCAAGGTTAACAGCTCTAAAAATCTGCCATGAAAAAAAGTCTGGCTTAAGCTCTGAACGGTTCAAGTGCATGCTAATGTTTGGATACAGTTCTTTGTACAATTAAAAAAAAAAAAGTTAATATTTGGCTATTTAGCTGGTATCTGTGATGTACAAAAAGCAGCTATAAGTTCCAGCAGAAAGCCATGTCTTAACAGTACGTACTATAATCACTCTTCACAGTGTCTTCTGGAGAGAGGAGAATGCCAAAATAAAGTTAGTTTCCTAACAAACATCATTCCCCCCGTCAAAAGTTGCACCACTACCAAGGCCATCGTGACAATGATATCAATATTCAATGCACTATCAGTTTGATTCATAAACTCTCACACAAATTTATAACCCCATCGTCTCCTGTGAAATCACACCAGATAGCAGCTCTCCCTCCCGTAGCTCTTTCCTACAGATGGAGATCCACTCTCCACCCTGAGCCACCAAGGCTTGCCACATGCATGTGCTGTCCACCTGCGAAGTCCCCTGCTGCTGGAACTGCCACAAGCTGTCACGCAAGAGACACAGCAGAAGGGATTTCAAACAAAACCAGGGCCTAAAATTCATCCTGGGAAGAGGATGATCCAACTCACCTCCTAGTTAGCTAAATAATTTGGGAGGGGAAAGAATGTCATTGTTTTCCTGACTTGACGACAACCAAGCGCAGAGCTAACAAATGCTATAAAACCTAAACCACACAGCCTGAGTCATGGCACTGTACAGAGCGTTTTAGGAAACTGGAGTTAGTGAACATAAAAGAAAAACTTCTTTAAACACAACTACCTTAGAAAATAAATACTTTATGAGGGCAAACATAAATACTTCTAATGAAAGTAGAAATAAGAATTTGATAACTCCAAATGAAAAGATTTCTAATGAAAAACAATATGTAAATCTAAGAAATACCATTAGGAGTAATAATGTTTTGTATCCATAAAATATTTGGTTTAAAAATAATAATAATAATAATAATAAATGTTATTTTATGAACACACAATCAAAAGATCTGCCTTAGAGTCAACAGAGTCTATAAACTTTTTATATATTATTAAAATGCAAGTCAGAGATGCCTTAATGAAATCTGTCTTCAAATGGTAACTGAAAACTCTACAGTTGCAGAATTTCTAACATTGTGAGCATTATCTGTGTATTTTCATCAGATTCAGCATACTGCAACTGAGTCCATCAGTTCTTAGCCTAAACTGAGAAAAATCTATGTAATTATCAGCTCAATAATGAAGTGCACAATTGCATGCTTACTTACGATCCTCATTGTATATTAATTTTTTACAAATAAAAGCCTAACCCAAGAAGCATAATTATAACCTTCACATTCAAATTTCTTTTTAAATTCACATTTAAAGAAACGTCTGTCATTCAAGAGGAGACAAGAGGAAATGGAAGACATCTTGCTGTAAACTTTTGACTGATATTCGACAAAAAGTTCTTAAATCCAAGCCTGCTTTTTGTTCATTTGACCAGAGCTTAGTAATATGTAGGACTGCATAAAAATAAGCATTTTCATTCAAGTATTAATTATGGTTGTTGAAAATAAGCATCACCAGTCTGCCAGCCATTTAAAATAGTAGTACCTCTCTGTGAATCACAGGATTGTAAGAAAGAATTCTCTCTTCTCCCTTCCCCAGTGAAAAACTGGCAGGTAAAGCAAATTGGCCCCCAGATGAACTGATTTTTATTAAAAGGAAATAATTTTGAATTTTTCTTCCCCAGATAACTAGGGCAACAAGAACTTTTTCAAACAGACACCTTTATACCTATCCACAAACTTTCCTCGTGACATATTTTTGATGCTTTATTTCAATGCTTAAAAGGTCATACAATTCCAAAAGAATGAAAACCACTGAGCAATGGCTAGAACGTTCCCAAGTTGTGAACAATAATTTCCTTTGGTCATTATGTTTCTAAGTCAGTTCACTACTGATGTACAAGATACTTTGTCACCTCAGGGACTCCGGCTCTGTTGTGGATGCTGAAGGAGATCAAGATAATCTTCATTCCTTGCGCAGGGAGGGTTTTCTCAGAAAAGGACAAAGAGTATGAAAGCCTCCTCCCCATTCTCTCTGTCTGTCCTTGATTTACTACACGCAGACAACACCTACACACAAATATTGTTCAGGATGCCTAAAAGAAAAATTCTGGCACTGCTTATGGTTCACTGTGAAAGAGTTCATCAGCAAGCTAAGAGACAAACTTAGCAAGACAGCCAAAAAAATCACTTTTCTTTTTCAAAAACATTCAAAACACTAGGGCTTCAACCCCAACATAGTGATACCAGATTACCTGGGCTGGATAGAGGCATTTCAGGGAATTTTCACTGGAGGAAAAAAAAAACCCAAAAAAAAAACCACAACCAGTCCTAAAGACCTGAAATGCTCATTTCATTACCAGTACCCTCTCATTATAAACTTCCTCATCAATATGAAGTTCTCTAATTGTTGAAATGAATGTCATACTCCACAGACCAAGTCAAAATATCTAATGGGAATAAAAAAAACCGCAACAAACACTAAAAGGAACCAGCTGACAACCCCAGTAATGCTCCACCACAAGGCAGAAAGTTCTCAGCAAGTAGAAATAAACAGGAAAGGAAACATTTAAACAGAAACCCACCTTCGGCTTTCCTGGTACTCTGTTTGCCTCAATACCAAGACCTACTTCTGACAGATTAAGCAGATGATGCATAACACAGAGAAGTCGGATAGGGTATGATTATTCACCAATTCTAACAACACAGGAAACATGGGGAATCACGTTCTTTGGCTAAAAAGGAGATGCTTATGCACATTTTAATTACACGCTAATTCATTGCTATGGAACGGCCTTCACCTTTCCGTAACAGTCCAGTAAGATCACGGTTGCTGTGTAGGATATGAGAATCGTTCCCAAATCAAACACATACAAACATGTAAAAGCCTGCACCAGCTCCGAAAGCGACTGAAAATAACCGGTAAATGAAACATTTACTCATATCGACCAGAAAGGATGCAAATCTATATTCCAGTTACAGATGATGCACTGAAAAAATCTGTATCACCTCCCCCCTGCCCCCCACCAGTTAAGAAAGAGTTCTGTATATTGTTACAACACTATGGACATCCGAATTTCAGTCTTACCCCCACGTTTTCAAACGACTAAAAAAATCCATTCTTTACTGGAGGAGGAAACTGAATAGGTAAATCATCAAGAAACATGATTAATAGGATTTAACTTAGAAATTCCCTGAGCCTTCACAAGTACAGCAAGTCTACAAAGATGTTCCTCATCATCAAACACAACAGCAACGATCCTGCTCTGCAAAAATATTATTTGGGAGCCAAGAATCACTTGCACTTCTCCATTCTTGGGGCTGCTGAGTTCTGATGATAATTGAATTAATGACAGCTGGACCTTACTGAGATCCCCGGGCAGCCCTTGCCACACACCCTTCCGCAGCGTGGCCTACTGCATTGGCTTGAGAAATGGGGCTGAGAGAGGAGGCAGGACAATGGCAGGGGTGAAGTGTTGTCAGAATCCACATCAGCTACATGTCAGCAAAGGATCATACTGCATGGGGGTAAGAGGCAAATGCTTCAGTCTTAATGCAGCTTTAACATCACTGGAGGAATGAGGATTTGTACCAAAAGAGCTGCAAAATACAACCATGGGCTGACTTCTTCACCAACAAACATACATGTTCCTGGCACTGATGACTTAGGATACACTATACAAATACCAACAACATCAAAAGTAGACTTAAATGAGTACTGATAAAAGATTGCCAAAACAACGCTCAGCTCCCCTGCCCTCCTGTTCAGAGTAACAGCCCTTTTGATTTTAGCAACTGTGCATCTTCGCAAAGTGGCGCGAGGAGGAGCTTTCAGACTTGATCGTAACAAGTATTACATAAGCTGAACCAAAACTATAAACGTATGAAAGACATTGGGTGTTCAGATGATAATGGTCAACAGGATCTCTAATCTGAAAGGTTTCCCACTCTGAAAATAATCGAAGATAATAAAATCAGATGCTTTCCAAAAAAAAGTTGTGGCCAATTCTTCTAATATCTTGCTGCAAAATACTTGTATTTTCTTCTTGCAATCCTGTTGCATTTCTGTTTATACTCACTGATGAATCCCAGTCCTAGACCAGGCAGCTCACGCACACCGAAGTACAGGTCTCTCTATTAGCATTTATTTAAAAGACAACCCCAGTCCCCAAGGCCTACTTTGAGCAATAAAAAAAAGGAAGACGACAAAACGTTTCTTACTTCCATAAGTTTATCATAACTCCGCTGTTTCTTGTAAACATAAGAAGGAATTAAAGGGACAAACCCCCAACTAGTTCTGTACACCACTCTTCACAACAGTATGATCTCACTTCATAAAATGAAAATCAAAACCACATAGTGGAAGCAACCAGGTTTTCAGACATATGAAAGTCAACAGGAACCATGTCTGTTTATGCTTAGACGTCTTTAGCCTATTACATGTGCTCCACTACAACCAAGTAAGAATCCCACTGATCCAGCAGGAGCTGTCGCCAGAAACATAAACATCACACCACCTCAGGATGGGGTTGGACGCTTGACAGCAACACACAGGCATCGGCTACAGGTTGCTTGCTGGAGCTTAACTATTACAAACAACTCCTATAAATGCAGACCCGATGGCTTCTCTGTGCGACTTCTATGTCTAGCACTCACTAGCACACAAACGCTACTAGGGGAAAAACATTTCTGATTCTTCTTTTCTAGACATGCTTAGGAAAAAAAATGTAGTGCTCATTTTGGAATGCAAGCAATAAAGATCATTACCCTCAGTACTGACACCTTGTATAATTTGAAAAATGATGTGACTTTTGGGTAAACATGAACATGCCATAAAAAAGGTGTTCTTACATTAATTAAAGAAATCAAGTCTACAGGCTGGGTAATGAGCCAGAAAAAGGCCTGATTTTTAAAACATGTATTACAAGGCATAAATTACGTCCTTAGCTATTTGAAGGTATTTACTGCCTGTATTTTTTTAAACCTATAAGATCAGAGACTATCTTCAGAGAGCAAGAAAACATGGAATAGATATACTTTATTATATATTTTTAAATGCCATTCATAAATTGGTAAATCAATTTGAGCGACAATATAGCATTCAAACTGCCCCATTTATACACAGTGAATAATAATTGCTGAGTATGCAGGGTCTTAACAATCATGGGAACTTTTCTTTGGGCTTTAATGAGCCACAAATCGGGGCAGAGCTGATGGGAGTTTTGCTGAGTAAGAATTAAGTGGGAACCTCGGGGCTTGTCTCTGATACAGGTGTACAGTATGGCTCAGAAACAGTTTGCAACAGAGCCCTCAGTGAAGGCCTCGGAAGTTGGCCAAATAGGCGGAAATAACATCACATTAAAAATTCACTAGAAATACCATGAAATTGGATACCACACATTACCATACTCAAAAAGCTGAGAGTCTATTTGTTTAATTTGGATGAGTTTTCAAATAACTCAGGACTAAAGTAATCTGTGGTGGGCACAACAACACAAAGGAAATACTGAAGCTGATGTGTCATACACTCTTCACTGTAGCTGTTGAAACAGGACTCATAAATGCATCTGAGGGGCCTGCGCTAGACATGCCAAGACACATTTTCTCAGTGAATGTTTTGCAAAGCTTGTGCAAAACCAATAAAAATGAAAGTGACAATTTTAGAAATAATTTAGGCTCAAAATGAATTTATTTTACTATAAAGGGAGAAGACAAAGAAAAATAGAATGGATATCATGAAATACAATTGTTATTTATTAATAGGATACAACTATAGGCACGTTTGATCTCAAGCATAGGACAGACTGACTACATAAACATAACCAGTATCTGGACTTCAATTTAACAATCACAGTTTATTTATACTTTTCACAGTCACCACTTTGTAGCGTAATTCTTAGTCCTTAATGCATCAAACAGCTCCTCAGTACCTTTAGTTTTCATCAACATGTTCTGCCCCATTGGCGTCAATGGAGCCAAGACAATTTACATCACATGAGAATCCGGATCAAGACAAAAGGAGTGCTGAATTAGCTTCTCCTCAGCTATTGAAAATATCCCAGCTGTACACTACAGGTAGACTTCATAAAAAGTTCTTCCTCTCTCAGCTAGCACAAGGAAGCCTGTGGGAATACAAGGTGTGGGAACACGAGCAGTGCCATATTCCAGAAACTTCCACACAGGGCAACACCAGTCAGCTGCTGATTCAGGCCACAGCAGATCAGGGTCACCTCCCTTGGACATCTCCAGAAACCCATCAGAGCACAGGCACTTTACAAATGTCAGTAGCTCTTCAACAAGGCCCTAGAGGCACTGGCTTATCTGACAGATTTGTTTGCTTCACTGTGAACCTCTCCATACAGGCACGTGACAGTAAGGGGGTTTTTTAAATCCATGAAACTCAACACACTCTCATATGTAAGCTGTTTGACAGTCACTCTCAAAGCACAAATCACCTCCCTCATGCTCATGACCACCAGTATTCCCATACTAATTTTTTAATTATATTTTTCTTTAAACAGTAACAGGTGTACCACTATCTTCACTTACACTTCGTTCATTTGTATCTTTTTTCCTGTAGATACACCACCTTACTGATTTTTGCACTTAAATCTTTATGTCCACTTTATGGTCTCTGTTCACTCTCCCTCCTCTGGGTAACAGCAGCTGTGCTCCATGTTATGAGGTGGTTCTCCATGAACTTCTAATCAGTCAAGGAGTTCCATCTTAAGTGCAATTCTAGAGACAAATCAATCTAGAAAGTGTTAGAATTACATAGGATTTTTTTAGAACCACCAAACAGGTATGTATTTAGCACTGAGATGCACGAATGTGTTTCTCTGCTGCAGAACAGATCCTGTACTCGACTCTGGACCTAGCAGGCAGTCCCTGTAACATCTGCTGGTCTGCAGTATCAGTTTACACCAGCAAAAGCCTCTGAATACCCAAGTCTCCTTGTTTTCAAATCTCCTAGCCACAATACCTGTGACTAGAATGTACAACCAGCCATAATATGCTGTTGCCTGGAGGTCCACAAGTGTAGGTCCTAAGTAAGAACGAACTTGGTTGGAGAGCATCAACGTGACAACACCAAGCAGTAGGTGCCTGTACACCCTTTCTTCCTCGTGTACCCTGTTTGGGAGGGAATGGTGCGCGGGTTCACACTGGCTTTCCTTCACTTGCAATGCACCCCTCTGCCCACCCTCTGGAGCAGCCTAACTTCTGCCTAAATCATCTCAGCTAATCATTGGTGTTAAACATAAACAGGAAAAAAGCAACAAATCGTAACAATGAAAGGCCACCACCTTAAAGAAGAGCCAGCTTGCCCAATACTTTGAGTGGGAAGTTCAGTTAAAACACACAAACTGCAAATTTTCCATTTCATCAAATCCTGCTCATAGAATTCTACAATCTGGTAGTTTAAGCTGCACATTAGAAAAAGCCAGGGAAACATTTGCTTTGGCACTGGCAGGTTCTCAGATTTTTCCAGTTGGAACAATGATAAATGACTTAACCCTGATCATTTTTCTGAAACCTGATTTTTTTTTGTTTGACATTTATTTACAGTTTCTATAAACACTAACACCTATAAAACATAGTTTACTGTTTGATTGCTTGGCGGACAAGCAAGCCTTAAATACATAAATTATGAGCACCTAGTTAATGAGTGACATGACGGACATGAAGTTTTATTTACCATTGGCATGAGCCTTCATATAAAATTAGTGGCATAAGAAAGCCAGGTTTTGTGAATGCACATAGTCATACCTATTCATGGCCTGACTTTTTTTCTCCCACCCCCCCCTTTTTTTTTTAAAGACTTGACATAAGACTGTGGCCTATGTGTAATTTCATTGCCTGGAGCAAGGTTAGGGGAAAGCCGCTCCATCTGGCAATTTCCCTTTGACTGGCACATAGTTAAACAATGATGCAGTTTGACAAATTTCAAACCCTGCTTATGAAAAAATAACATAACCACAATAGTCACTCTGAGTAGATTGTCCACCTGTGCAAGCGGGCATGAAGTGTTAAGTAAAGGCTGCTGGTAATGAATAAAGATGCAGTGCATAGTTGGATTAGGTCGTTCCAAATGTAAATCACTGTCAGATAAAGCACTTGTGTTTACATGTAGCATTAATATTTTGATCAGTATGTTTAAGAGAATTAGCTTCTTAATGCAGATGTTCTCATTTGGACCTTCACACCCGTAGCTTCAGCCAACTCCTTTACCATCAGTTATGTCAACATGTCATAAATCTTAGCTGCTTTAACTTCTATTTTAAACAAAGCTTTGTTGTAAAATTTGGAGGCGTGTTTCCTTCGGGGTTTATTTTTGGCAAATTTCTTGTTATTTTGTTGAAAATCTGACACATTAATGTCCAATTAACCATCTTTGAGTATTTTACTGACAAGGATCCCAGCAGCAATCAAATGCCTTTTTATTGTAAGAACCTCCCTGCCCCCCACCCAACCAGCTGTATCCATTATATGAACAAGAAGTCTTTATATCTTGACGCATGAACAATAAAGGCATTACACTTAGCGGAAACAGGACATATGTCTCAACAGCTACGCAGTCTATGCCCCTTCAGAGTACATACTGTAAAGGTAAATACTCACAAAATGCTCACAAAATGGGATACAGTGAAATTCCAACACAAAATTCATGGACAGTTGGTGTTTTCTTTTTTTAAAACAAGGATAATCTTTTAACCTGTCCAAGTTGTTTTAACATCGATGCCCTTCTCGCAGTGGTTGCTGGGGGACACGACACCTGTGATAAAACACAGTCCATACCCAAAAGATGCAAATTCTCTCTTAGGTCACTATGACTGTAGCGATAGTGTCACTTTGTAAACTTCACAGGTTTACCTTTTATAAAGCGAAATTAATGATTTTACATTCTCTCCAATGTCATGTTTTTTCCAGGTACTGTTAAATGTTGTGAATGAAATGATGATTTCTTCTTAAAGCAGTTATATTTAATGGAAAATTAATTAATTTTTCCTGAAAGACATGTGCAGCAAACAAGATATCCTAATAAATAAGATTTTTTCTGAAATTCTGAATAAAAAACCCAAAAAAAGAGAAAGATTTGCATTTTAGAGGTTTTGTGTTTCATAAAAAAATATTTTGCACACTTCTAACCAACCATGGAGTTCTAAACTTCAATGAATTGTTACTATTCAATATGAGTTTATAACTGCTATTTGTAAACATTTGACAGTCTCCTATCAATCTTCCCATACACCACAATCATTGTCAAGAATTAATGCACACTTCTGCAGGCATGGGACTGTCTGGAAAGACCGTCTTACCTTTCCAGAGCTTCTCTGTCATTATTGCAACCAAGGCATTGAGTTAAGCTTTTAAGCAATTTCCTCTTTTTTTATTAATTTATTGTAATAGTTTTGCTGTTTTTTCAGTTCAATGATAACTGAAAGCTAACATCCATGGGAGCAAGATTTGGTGACAGGGATCTTTAGGTCATACACTGGTCACCACGATGATCATCTGAGACTTGTGGAATACAGATCCATTGCAAGGAAACAAATTTGCTTTGAAACTCATTTCAATGTTTGGAAAACTATCAAAGTTTGTGGGCTATGACAGCCTTTTGGATAAAAGAAGGATGAACAAAATACAAGTACCATGTTGAAGATACTATAAAGGAAATCGGTGTGATGGGACAAAAGTGCCATTCACCCTTTGCCCCCAAGATGAAAGGACCTTGGTATCGAAAGAAATACACAGAAAACAATTTGGTGCCTCAGTGATGTAACTGTTCCTATAAGCATTTAAGACTACGAATAAACGTACCTAAAGCAGTGCAAGAAAAGCTCTCATGGATTATCTCCCAGGGAAGGAGGGCTGCCACTTTTTACAGATCATTTCTTTTCTGTCTGTCATGTAAAATGAAAACCCGGAAATAATAAAAAGTGAAAGGCTGAAACTACTGTCATAAGACTAGAGTCTATCATTCTGGTTGCAAGCTAGCAAAACTTTATGCAGATACTTAAATTCCTGAGCAATTCCACCATCACCTCTGTATCAGCATTACTGCTACTACCTAGGAGATGGTGCTCCAAAGGGATTGAGGGATGGGACCAAGTAGGTGTAGCATCAATGATTAAATCAGAACTTTTCCTCCCGCTTTGCACTTTGAAAATTTATTTGCCAAAAACTTTATTCGCCTACGTCTTTGTGCTCACAGATAACCTGGAGTTGTCTCAGGGAATGACCTCCTTTTTCTCAGTTTAGCAGTTATTTTCAGTATATTCCTTTTTAATAAACCTGCAGGTGGAGTGAGCATATGCTTTCAAACACCTAGAGCTGGGAGAGACACCATCCTCAGCCAGTTGAACTGGATAAAACTCATTTCTCCAGTGATAAAACTAGAGGATGACAAGCATTTTCTGCTTGCACCAAGTTCCAAATGTATGGTTCTGTACACAGCTGCTACATCACAGTCTATCAGCTTCCTTGTATCTGTGAGGTGAAAGAAAATAGTGTAATATATGGGTTTAAATTTGGCGCATCAAGTCACCTAATGATGCCACTGCCTGTTTTCAGAGTGAAGTTGTCAAACCCACTAAATTCTGAACTGGTGTCATGGAAAACACACACAGTCCAGAGTCTGGCTGCAGGAAGTTCCCTGCTGAAACCTTCAAAGACGGAAAAAGCAGAAGTATGTTTTGGTGAGTGGAATGTCTTCATTTAACTTGAAAGAGTCATTCACTAAAACATGAAGAGCCGCCTAATCTACTCAGAGACCCTAACAATTAAGCTAGCATCAAAATTCACTCCTGAAACGCTTCAGGAAAGAAAATCAAATCACAAAACCGGTGCTATTCGCCAAAACCTGCAAATAGCACTCCTCATTCTCTTACTTCAATTCCAGACATTCATTAACACAAAAACATTATAAACGTTAAAATCTGTCTGTCGCTTTGCAATTGCATACTGCAAGAATTACATGAAGCATTCCTCGCTTCAGTGAGAAATCAAACGCGTATGTGTGAATGCCCCAATTATCCCTTTAATTTCCAAAACTATCCCAGCAAACTACAAGATAAAGCCGAACCATGCCTCACTACCCCTTCCAACCCTCTGTGTGCACCTTTCTGCAGATGATCCCACAAAGCCACACTCTTCCATTCTTCCCTCTCAGCTTTAGGACATCCATGGAAAAGACCTGAGGAGAAGGCTGGTCCCCTGCTCCACCTGCACTGCTAGAAAGCTCTAGAAGGAGCAGTGAGGAAAATCCTCACTCTGAAAGCCTACTCTGATGCTCTTGTGCGTATGATGTCAAATACCATATATTTGATATTTAGGCTTTAATTTTATGACCTTCCAGCTGCTCCATGGTCTGTCTCTCTCATTTTAGAAACACCACCACCACAAACTTTCTAATTTTATGCATCTGGTTTCTTAAGTTTTACTCCTCTCAAATCTGTTTTGGTATCTCGAATGTATATACAAAAGATTGGATCCACTTTTACTCCTTGCCTGATCTTGATGCTTCCTAATGGATAAGTACTTCTCCTCCGTTTCTATTCTAATTTAATAATGATAAACCAATGAAAACTGCAAATCTTCTTCTTAAAAACACCAGGATATACTCTTTTAATAATGACACCCAAAAACATTTATTAAAAAAAAAAACCAAAACCACAAACAAAACAGCCCATGCTTCAAGAACTCATACTCTAAAGGTTTCCAAATTAAATATCAAATTGATAGAAACATAATAAATATATCCATATCTAGACAGTATTATAAAATATATATTTGGAAGAAATAAATTATTCTGCTGTATAATGCTCAAAATGCTGGTTCCTAAATATTCTCATTGCCTGGAATGAAATCAGCCATTCAACACTTGTTGTTGGTTATGCTAATCCTTTAATATTACTATTTATTCCAACTGAGAAAAAAGGGCTAAGCCAGCTGTTCAAAACGTCAGCGTTTTAATGTTCCTAGCGTTGGTGTAATATTTTATCACCTGTTCTTTATGTTCTGTGTCTCAATTCATACATTTAATTATACGCCAGAGTACTTATGGGGATAGCAGTTTATACTGATTTAAGACTGCAATAAAAATTGCACAACAGTCTGAAAAGATATAAAATGGTAGTGACATAGTTATGCTCCCTTACACCTTTGCATGGCCCTAAGAAGAGCTGCAGAATCCAATCCCCATAGGTTTCTGGGCTCTAACCTGAGCCGCAATAGCCTGTAGCGTTGTGTTGTGTGAGAATTTCTGCTTTAAGTGTCGTTTGCCCACCTTAAAATTCTAAACTACAGTCTTGTTATCACAGGAAAGTAATTTTACAGCTAAAAGTGGCATGGATAACTCTTCAGAAAAGGAACTAAGACGGCACTACTGAAAATAAATAAGATTATCTTTGTGGTATTGACTTACTCAGAAAAAAAAAGAAGAAAAAAACCCTCTTACTTTACTGAGCTTTCAATTTCTTGTTTAATCACACAATAAAGGTACAATATATCTGAATTCATTGCTCCTCTTGCAGTTCATTTTTGCTTGAATATCATGTTAAGTCATAAATGAAAAAAAAATATATGGATGCACCCAAGGACAAGAATGGAAGATATTATCCAGCCCTCCAAAGAAAATGGAAGAACTGAGTTTGTAAGGAAACAGGTGATCCTGGTTAAGCCCCTACCCAGCCTACCTATTCTTACACAACATAGAATGTGTTAGTGTCAACTAATGACTCTGTAGTGCTAAGCCAGTATGAATACGGCATTTGTAGACTCTGCTTTTATTAGTAGAATTTGCAAAGATTTTTCGTAAATATTACATTTCAGTGATGTGTTGGATTCCTTTTGCCTGACAGTCTAGCCACAAGGACATAACACTAGTGAGTTTTTGAAATCTCCAACTATTATACAACTATTTTGGTTCCAGCAAAAAGGCTGGAGAGTACCACACATCCTTCCTCTCCACCTTCTTGTGCGCTCATGACAAGGAATTGCTATCAGTACTACTATTTATTTACAGTCAAAAGGTACCGCAGGCTCCAGTCCTGATCAGTAAAGGCTCTACAAATATACAAGAATAAGACCAAATGCACTTGGTTTATTCCTTTGCCCAAGCACCAACTGATAGGACAACCACGTGAGAAACGACTAGCCGTTCAGTGCCCTAGCAGGCAGAAACCTGGAGAGGCTGGAAAGCTTACACGCACTGCAGAAGTGAACCCTGTGCTTCAAGCAATGGGTTTGTAGGATTCCTTTTTTGTTCATCTCCAGTGACTTCCTGGGGAAATGCCCAAAGACTGCTAAAACCTCTGATGTGAAAGCAGCACTATTGCTAGAGATCAACTCAATTTCTTCTCAGATACCATTTTAACTGCACCTCATTTTTGGCTGGAGTCTTGAAAAGTTCTTTCTGATTATGCTTGCTCTACCACTTTCTTCTCAATTATTTACCCATTTGCAAAAGCATTTGCACAAATATTTTGATAGCTGTGTTTACTTGATGCTGCATGCACATAAAGACAAATACATTAGGCTACCCTACACAAATCAGGTTTTGTCACAACAGCTAGCAAGATCTTGGATTATTTTCATATTATCTCGATACATATTGTAAGTCCTCTATAATTTTCTAATAATCAATATTAACAGGCTCCAGGCCAAATAAAAAGAAAATCTGGAGTCCTAGAAAATGTTTCCTACATTTCCTACAACGCTTCTACAACAGTAACACTATTAATAACATTTGAACATTATCAGTTACATAGTTCATGACCCTTGCAGTTTATTTAGTGGTAACAAGCAATAAGGACATTTTGCTAAAACAGGAGCATTTACAAACACTTTGATTCCACCTTCAAAAAAGATATCAGATATCTTTTATGAAATTTTTATTGTCTCCCAAAATACATAATCCTTTATTTTTCTGACTAAACTCACCCATCAAGTCCAAATAAACCAAAGGCACGTCTACTCCTCCAAACACTACCAAGGTAGAGTTTTCGGTTACGCCCCATATTCTGTTACATAGCTGGCTAAGAAGGCTTTGGCAGTGATGGGAGGCAAAACCTCCTGCATGAACAATATTTTTCCATTGTTTTAATAGAATTAACTAATATCAAGAGTTTAGACACCATCAAATTTCTCAGCCCAGTGCTGGGAACACTACAACAGTAAAGCTCACAATCAGCTTAAATATACTATCAATTTAAAATCTATTTCCTAACCTTCAGAGGGTCAAAGCATAGTGAAAGTTCTTGAAGATTTTTCCAAATAGTACGGCTGCTTCAGTTCCAGATCCTTCTTCCACATGGATAACAAATATTTTCATTCACGCAGATGTATTGTTAAGGACCTTAGTTTAACTGATTATCGCTCTAAGCAACTAAACATCCATCCTCTGCAAGCATTCAGCAGCATGGCAAGGCAGTTTAAATGCTTAGTTATACTAGATAATTTTAACTTTCACAGATTTCTCAGATGAAGGGTATGAAATACAACATCAAATGATCATTAGGAAACACACACACCACTGTTCTAAGCACATGTAATTGTTTTCTGGATGCTTTGGAAGTTATCGGCACTTTTGTTTCTAATGTAAAGTATGTTTAATTATTTACACTTTTTAAAAAATACTCTGTTGAAGTAGCAAAATGGATAGAAGTGACTTCTCCAGAGGCAGCACATTCCAGCATTTAAGGCAAAAAATATTAAAAGGTTGTTTAGAGACTCTGCCACTGGTATTTAGTCATCCTTTGTGCATCATACTTCTGTCTGCTCTTGCTAGTTAGGTTATTAATTTCTTAAGGTGTGGAGTGTCTCTTACTGTATGTCTGTACAATATCTAGGGCTGTAGGGCCTCATCTCAGCTGGGACCTTGAGGCACTAATGCTATAAAAGTATTACTAACAACAGTAAAGCAGTTCTTTGATCGCATTGAATTTTGAGAACTTAGTGGAGCAATGGTTCAAAAATAAGTAGCAACCTGCCAGAACCTTATTTATCATAGTGAAGCCACAATCTGCCAAAGCAATGCAAAGCATTAAATTCCTCTCTGATGAAACACTACCTGTTTAAATGGGGTTACTGGAAGAGTGAATACAGCACCCTGCATGTAAAGATATTCAGGATTAATTTGTAAGCATATAAAGAAAAATCTCAATTATACGTAAATAAAATGTTAGCTCTTTGAATGTTTAACAATAAATTGATTGTACATGTAGAATATAGACTGGCTTTTTTCCAGTTCTACAGAATCCTAATTAGTGGTGTTGAAACTGTGTATTTGTGTAAGTGATTAGGTTGTTACAGTGATCCATACAGAGTTAAGAAACAGTGCAGATGATTACTGATTACAGAAATGTTTACGGGACCTAAATGAAGTGGCCCACATAGTTCCTTGGTATCCCCTTACCCCAGAGCATTGCAAAACGTATCGGCACAGCAGCTAATGTCACCCTTTGGCTGCCCAAAGTAACTGCTGCTATTTCAATCTGCTTCCTAAAGCATTTCTAAAGTTTCCTGAGGTTTTCTTACGATTTGCTGTAATATCAAATTTTCTTACAATCATGACCGCTTCTATAAACACATTTTCCTGTTCCCTGAGCATTTTGCCTTGAACTTAAACTTTAGAGATGAATGAGGCAGAGGGTATGGCACAGTCCAGAGTACGTGCCAGCACGGAGCACTGTAGGTGGGCACAGAAATGCCGGGTACTCTCCAGTTCAACCTCTCCTGCTTAAATGAGGACTGGGAACACTGTCCCCATCTAATCTAGCACTCACCTTTGTGGTATATCTTGAAGATGCTTATGGGACAAGCCTTACTTTTGAGAAGTTTAGATTAAAGCCTTGCAGCGTATGAACGCAACTGTTCAGGATCTTGGCAATATGCTTTTTGGCAGAAAGTTGTTCAGCTGCTCAGGGTTCCTTGACAATTAGACATACACGTTGTTTTCTGTTTTAATGAAAGCACACCATGAGAATTGTTATTGATTTATGGCACTTTTTTTGTAGCGTTTCATAGAAGTAAAAAAATCCAGTAAGACCCAATCTAGCTTGGAAGACCTTGCTAACAGGTCTTGAGCAGCAGCTGCCACATATTATGTTGATGTGCCTGACTATAAAAAAAAAATAGATTGAAGAGGAATTTGGAGTGTGATTCAAACCACCATCTAAATGTAGCCTCCACCAAAGTTTTGTGTCAAGGGGGTTTCAGTTCCTGAGTTTTGGTTCTGGCCCATCTCCAGCAGGACCATAGATCTGGCTAAGATTTTCAGAATTAGTGTAGTCAGAAACCCAGTTATTAGTCCTTCCAACTATCGACTAACACCCAACCCCTCCAAACAGACAGATAGCATAGGAAAAATAAATAAAAGCACCACATAGTGCATTTCCAAATAAACCAATCTTCTTCAAGAATACGCTCCTAACATCTGCAAAATACACATTACTCAAAAGAAAATAATATCCTTCAGACCTAGGTATAACTGTAAAAAGGAACAGTCCACTTTATTACACTTTCTGCCTTGGAAGGAAAGGACACTTGTTTGGATACAACTAATTCATCCAAAAAACCTCATTAATTAAAAGTTAAACCAACATATCTAATTTTAGCAAGAAAAAGAACTGCAAACTGGTGTGCTGCAGTGCCTAGTGATGCTGGAAGTGAGCCAAAGTCTCACAGCCACAGAAACTCAGCTGACAACCAGGGAATTCAACTGAAACTGCCATTGCCTACTGCCTCATGACAAACTCCTATTGTAAAATCACGTTACTAGAAATTGTTTGTTTTACAGAGCGGTTAAAAAAATTGAGAGAACACAAGCATAATTTTTTAGGGCTCACTTAAGCAGACTCAGAATGTAGAGGGCTTTCCCTCCACCCTCCTCCAGTAATTGCTATTTAAAGATCATTTGAATGACCCTCTAGTACATCTTAGCCATCTTTTTATTTACTTGTCTGGTAAAACCCAATCCTTCATCAGGCCAAATAGTCAGAGATGGAAAATTTAAACCTTTCCAGCTCCTGAAGGAAAGTTTCTCCCAACAGCTGTCTTGCTTTATGAAAGCATGAAGTCAGTACATCCAATCTCATGCTATCAATCACACCGGCTGACATTTCCTGCAAACTGTGTCCACAAGACAAACGGGGAAAGAGAACCTAAAAGGAACAACAAATTGCCAAAAAGCAGATGGAATTATGTGCTCTTGTTTATATTTGGCTGTTCAAATGAGCCCGGTCTAAATGCCTTCCCCTTCAGAATTATAGCACTAAGCAGTCATTTGCATCACTGCTGAAAACACCTGACACTTGTATTAAGAAATATTGGGTTTAATTGCAGTCCATTAAAACGTGGAAATGTCTTCAGTGTAGGATTAATGATTTAAGTGAACTGTCGGCTTTTAGAGTATTTTTAGGCCCTCCTCCTGCAGATGCAAACATCCTCTTGCTCCCCCCACCCCCAGCCCTGAACTTTTGCAAAAAAGGTCTGCCACATGTTTCTCATCTCCTGGCTTTAGGTAAGTAGCATTTAAAACGAGTCTGAACATCAAGCATCTATGATTTGTGACTTTCAGAAGAGTGTTTGTGTACACAAAGGGATGTTAAATTGTTGTTTTGACTTTAATCTAAATAATTTTCATTTCCTCTTATGGTGAACATTTTCTACACATACCAACACAGGATTTTGTTTTTGTCAGTTCTTATATATGCACAAGTATGAAGTTACATGCTGGATGGAACACACTGACTGCTGGTACTCCATTTATGACTCTCCTTTACATACACAGTTAGCTTTTGCCCCAGACAAAACTTACAGTTGGATTTCATTTACGCTGGCATTGAGATCCACATGCATGCATGCAGAGCAGACCGAGGGTAAAAGTTGTTGTTGCTGACAACTGTAAAAATCACAGGAAAAAATTATTCAGTGCATTGAATACTGTAAACATAAATACAAATGTTTTAATTATCTGGAAGAAAAATCTGCTTCTTGGGTGAGATCAGTAGGACTTAAGTTGCTAAACAATACTTTGACATTCTAGGATATTAACTTCAGAGTTGTCAATACCTTAGGGGGGAGTGGATTAAAACTAAGAGAATTTTAACTGAAAATCATTTCTGGCATTTACCTCAGCAAAAATCACCAGCCCGCTAAACCTCTGAAGTTGTCAGGTTCTGGCCCAACACTAACCACCGAAGTGCATGGATCTTGCTGGATCCAGTGACCATGGAATAACACCAGTCCCTCTCCTACCCTGCTCTCCCACCCCGGGATCATCCAACAAAGGTATTTGTAAGGCTGTGCTAACTGGCTCCCAACTTTCTGACTTACTAATGGTTTACCACAAGAAACTGTAGAAGGTGAAGGTGGCCCAGCTATCTAAGAAGTCTGAAAACTGATGCTCTCATCAACACATCCTCTGTCTGTGGGTCTAGAAAACAACACTTTCTGCCGTACCCCTTACAGTTGGTTTCCGGATCCTATATTTATGTACCACTACCCTCTCTCTCCTTTCATATACTAAGAATCAGAAAATTCAGAATCATTCAAACATATAAATCTTACTGCATCAGCTCTGAAGCTTGTAGATGTGAGCGTGGACAGTGTGTAAATGCAGGTGCCATTAAGTAGCCTTCCAGATCAATCAAAACCAGAACCAAGTCCACTCTAAAAGCTGAAATTATATTTACCAAAGAAATGAATGGAAAATGAGATGCAATGTTCAAGTACAGAAAAGGATTTCAAAACCTTCAGTTTCACTATTTAGAAAACTGGTCACGATTTTTGTGTCATGTATCTCTAAGGGAAATGACAAGAAAGTCAGACGATGTCTGCAGTGTCGAAGGCCAAAAAGTACAAAAATTGTACATGGAGCTTAGGGTTATGAGAGGTTAAAGCTGTGCCTCAAAAAATGCACATGGTCACTTGCCATATATTTGTCATTTAACCCTCACAGAAACTGGTATTTTACATTTGAAGAAAAGTATAAAAATCTTTACTTATAGTCTCCTGTATATGTAAAAAAAAATGCCCCATCATTTTCAGAAGATGTGTTTTCTTATGTTCTTTTTCCACTGTTCCCACAGAGAGCCATAAAAAAATAACTTAATTCTCAAATATGCGTTATTTGAAAACAGGCCTGGAATATTCTCAGTTTGCACATATACACATTACTTATAACATGTAGTAGATCATTAGCATTCAATTACTAAAAAAGCAGTTCACAGACTAGGTTTAGCTACACTCCTAGTACACCTAGCTCTTCGTTTTTAACACTGTTATATACACACAAAACCTAATGTTTCATAGGCTTTACAAGATTTTTAAAAATATTGTACTTAAACGTTTAAAATATTTTTGTTTAAGCTTTCTGGCATGCCTGGGCTCATAAACAACTCATGCATGCGGAAAGGTAAGTTGCAACTAAATTGAAACTTGGTTTAAGGCCTGGCCATCCTTTTGGAAAGCATGACCATTCAACCTCTTTTAGCATCATCACTAAGCCTTTTCTTTCAAGTAGGTAGCAGTAGCACAATTTACTCGAATATCATTAAAGAAAGCAGAAGAATTTCTGAACACACCTGATCACATTTCTCTCCCATGCATTCTTCCATGCTGACTACTGCTGCAAGTACCATGCTCCAGACCAAGAGCATTAGGTTCTGAGAAACCATTTAAGTGTTATCTGGACATGACTTGACACCCATTTCAGGTTCCTAAAGACAAAGAAGCATCTGAAGATGGATTGCACTCCTCAGGTCCCCAACAGGACTTGACCTGGGCGTTGGGTATTTTCAGGGCCATCTTTTTCACCTCTCTGACAGAGGATTATCTCTAATTTCCATCACTAAGAACGATGTTCCACAAAACAGTATGTTCTGTGATAAAACAGATGGAGATTAAGCCAATTCTTGCAAAAGATGTATGATCTTCCCAAAAGTCAGGTATTTAGAATGGTCGAAATTAAGACAAAAAATAGTAGTAATTTTTTTCAAACAGGCAACCTACCCACGTTCTGTCCCAACCCCACAAATCTGAAATAAGCAAGAGCATCCCGACAATACTAAAGACTTGCAAAGTGGGGTAAGTGGGGTTTAAGCAGTCAGAGAGACCATACCTCCTGAACAGACAGCCAATAAATCACCATCTGCACGGATTAAATTACTTTTACAGGGAAATAAGTACTACCGTCCTTTTTGACTCCCATTGCCCAATTAACAGGAACTCCATGGACAGAAAGAGGGGACAACCTCTACAAGGCATTTGTGAAACAAGAACCCATAACCTAGCCTTCACCTTTGCCAGACAATATGGGTAAATGCTCAAGCCCCATAGACATGGCCCTTGGCAGAGACATCCTGCAGTCCTGTAGGAAAATACTGTAGCTGCTTTAAGAAAGCTCAGGCATCTGGGATGACATAAATCAAATCCTGAAGGAAGACAATTCCTATGCCATTATTTTTCTTTCTGCAAGACCCATGCCATCCCAGGCTAATAAAATGCTGTATTTTATTAAAATCCTGTGCAGAGGTACTGAAACGTTCAGGGTTTTGGTTCTCATTAGAGAGCAGTGTCCACCTACCTCTTCCTTGCTTCTTTTGTCAAAGTTTTCAGCCAAAATCTAGGAGAGAATCAGAGGCCTCCAGATGTCCATAGATTTGGAACCAGACCTCAAAGCTACTGGGACATGGAAATTTCACTGAAATCCACTGGCAACTAATTATTATGTGTTAACCACTAACTATGCCTGCAAAACCGGGTCTCATGATCTGGGTCTCCATCTGCTGGTGAAGAGAATGACAATCCAAGACCAAGGGCTATTGTACCTCCACGGTTAAGAGGCAGTGCATTTGCGGTTGTACTTACTAAACACGACAGAGCACTTGCCTCTATCTGCAAAAATAGGATAGAGTGTGATTCCAACTAAAAACAGTTACTGTGTGATCCAGGACATACAACCTGGACAATGGGTGAAACCTTACTGCCATGAAAACCAACCAAAAAAATCCAAGTTGCAGGAGACAGACTTTTTTTTATCAAAGCATGCTACCTCTACCAGAAAGCTTATATATACAGTTAAGAAGTATTTTGATAAGATTTTTGATTTCCATGCTGCTCAGCTCTATTCTTTCTTCTGACGTGCCATGCTGCACATTCACCTTTCTAGACGAGTCTTGTTCTTGAAGGATATCCAATAGGATGGAAAGGGTATAAACCAGGCAAGTCAGAGAAGTCCATAGACAGACAACAGAGAAACATGACAGGGTTTTTTAGAACTCTTGATTAAATCTCTCTTATCACAATATATTCACAAAAAAAGAGTTAATTGAAAAAACACATTGTTAGCCATGCTTGAATAATTTAATATGTGGATCCTAGGTCTTACAAGCTGATATAAAAAAAAAACAGATAAATTTTTGCACCATATTTGTTATTCTTTGATAAAGGTTACAAACATGGATATTTAATTGCTCTCTGCTGATGTCAACTCTTTTACATAGGATAATGTATCCTCCAAAACTGTATCCTTACCCCAGCAGTCTTTGCTACTGCATAAGCAACTGAAGCACGTGTAATCAGAAAACAAAAGAATCCCAGGTGAGACAGATGTGCATGAGAAGAACAATAAAGCAAACAAAATAAAAAATAAGAACATTATGGGCAAGAATACAAGATAAAGGCAGAAGCAAATTTCAAACAACATTAAAAAGGTGGTAGCTGGAGGAAGAGAAGAAACCATAGCAAAAGTTCAAAACCTGAAGTGGATGGCACTGCCAGATGAACAACCAATTAAGGTGTAAGGAAAGAAAGAGCAATGAAGAGACAGAACAAGCACCAGTGAGTTAAGATTTTCTGCTAACTACAAAAATAGTAGGTACTTAGTGTAAGGTAACAGTGTAAGGTACTTAGAAAGGGAATATTTTTGATAGGAATATTGGGGCTAATTAATGACATACTGTAATTAAACACCTTTTACAAACTCTGGACTTAGTTCAGCAACACTGAGCTTCTCTGACCAAAACTATTTGTATAAAACTGATTTAAATTTTGTTAGTCTCTGAAGCCCAAAGCTGCACACAGACTGCACTCAGTGCACATACTGGGAACAAAAAAATCATGAAGGTAGGCATTTCATGAAGAAAGAAAGGAGTTCACACTCCTGCTGCAGCTTTTTACATAGGGATAGGAAAAGTGTGCTCAACTCAAAAGAATAAATTATTCCTACTAGAAAAAATAATGGATATTCAGAAACCTTCCTTTTCAAGAAGCTCACTCATACCATGTCCAGGATTTGCTAGAAGCAGTTTTAAGTTTTTTATTAATAATTTATGTAGGAACCTACAAACTAAGCTATACCATGAAGAATGCAAGTCCTTTATGCAATAAAGCATATCTAACACAAAGTATGCTGACAGTATTAGATATAAAACTATGCCTTACATAAAATGGGAAGCAATTTTTAAGAGAAAAATCATTTGACAATTCTATTTGAAATCTACTAGTCACAGAAAAATATTGCTATCACTGTCATCGTGTCCTGACCATTCATTCAAGCTTCCACGGCTGTTACGTCTATATGGACTTGCAATAGTCATCTAAAGCTTAATTCTGCAAAACTTCTTCCTTAAAGTCCTTAGGGAAAAAAATGATAGAAGACAAAAGGAGGTGCCAATATATCTAGCAAAAATACTGCAGTTTATATGCGAGAGTCCACATGTGAGAAATGGCAACAGAATCATCAGCTGCAACACGATGGCTGGAAAACCACATGCAATGCTCTGCACGAATGCAACTGCTTCAACGGCAAAGTATTTAAATGGCCTGCTGAAGGGATATAGATTTTATCCAAACAAAAAGCTCTACAAATTTACTCTGATCAACTGCCTTGTATATGCTTATGACCACTTTTCTGTTTTACTTCAAAGCAAAATTAACTATAAATCCACTTTGTCTCACTGACGTGTAAACACATTTCATGCTAACCACACAGAAATGTGCTCTGGATTATCGCCTTAATATCTGAGTTACACAACTTTTTAGAGCCCCTGTACTCTTTGTGGATTAACAAACTATCAGAATTATTAGGCAGCACTGAAGGGTAATTTCCTTCATTTTGTAGAGTACAATTATTCAAGCAATTATGCAAGCATAGGAAGCAATTGCTGATAACTTATTTTTTCAGAAATAGGAGCCTAGTTTTTCAGAAAGACCTTCCAATGTAATTGCTGTGAAACCTGAAGAGCAAAACCAGCCACTCTGTAAATACACAGATTTTACAATTTAAATAAATGGTTATTTTTTCCCTTATAAAATAAAGTGTTACCTGATGCCTGAAAGTTTCAGATGGCATGAGAATTAGGCTTCAATTGCACAGAGAAAGTTAACTACTTTGTACTGGTAATGGCTAAACACTGTAATGATTTGTAAATTAAACTGTGCTGTAATTGCCGTACAGAGTTCTACAGTAAGTGAGAGTATGGCAATATCAGGCTTATAAAATAGGGTGACACATTTTGCATGGGGCTACTTTAGAAATTGCAGCTGCTATAAAATGAAGCATGCATTAGCAGCGCTAACTGTAACTGCAGTTCTCCACAAGCGGCACACACCTCCAATCAATTACGTCTAATCTGCACCAGCATAAAGAAATTCAGAAACCACTACCCAGGTTTCTGGCAATGACTTTGAGCTCCACGGCGAGACTCCCAGCTACTCCCACTCTTCCATTCTACCTCCTCCTTCCCCATACAACAGATGAGGTTCAAACTCTCTGGAAGTCCCTCCACTGGCAAGCCTGGAGGCTAGCAGGAAAATTGTTGTCATCTTGAACTGCTCAACATGGCCACTGAGTCACCAGAAACATTCACGTGCCACATACACACCAATCTAATGATTTTGTTGTGGGACTATGAACACTTTATGGAAGCAACTATGTCAACACACAGTAGAAGTCAGAGCTGACTGACACAGATGTAAGCTTCCAGTCTCTTAGAGGCTGACACTGCAGGACCTAGTACGCCAAATCAAGCCCTGAATTCATTGTTGCCTATAAAATTAGACTTGCTAGAATATTGTCATCAAATAAACATAAGGGTGTAGACACAGCTAAAGCGAACACAGGAAAATGACCTCTTCTGTGGAAACACTTCTGCAAGTCAACCAGTTCTGCACACAGTGTCTGTGTCATCCACCCCACTTGATCTGCTCTTCTGTTTTCATCAGATACAACGTTGAGTAAACCCTTCTCTTGGCCGACTGCTGCTCCAACTGCCTCTGTCTTTTGTTAATATGAAGTTTAGCACTGACATGTTCTGCTGGCTGGCATATCTCCTTCCAAGTCATGCACAATCCAGTTCCAAGCCCCTTCCCCCTGGAAGCCCCACAGCTACGTGTGTGGTCATGTGAAAGTTCTCTTCTTCGTGCTCCACTCTTCAGACTGTCCTTTGCGCTTGACCATCAGCATCTCCCTGCTCCTCGGTTCTTTCTTCCTTCTTCCTTGCTTCCTTCTTTCTTCTTATCCTTCAGAATTCTTGATCCACTCAAGCTCTCATTTTATGTCTTCCTTGTAGCAACATACCAACCCCACTTCATTCCACATTTCCATGATGATCATCTGCTAGCGTTTCTAAACTAAGTTCTCATTCAACGATCTCTCCATCATCAGCATTTTTCTGAAAAAAAACATATGCCCTCTCCCACATCTTACTCTTCTTCTGCTTCCAGTTCATTACCAGTACGGGGGTGACTGAACTGGTAATTTTTCACACTCTTCATCTCCTTAGTCGTCCCCCGCCGAGGTGACACCCTCAGTGCCTTTCCTGCATTTCTTTATTCAGTCTGTCATGGCAGTCAGTCAGCTCTTCTTTTCAGCACCTCCAAAGCCCAACTCTTCTTCCTTGTCATCATTATCAAATATTCATTAGCATGCTGCCCCCAGACCACTGCAGCTTCCTCATTCCCCACCTCTCAGGCTTTTACCTCCCCTCCTCAGCCAAGGATCCCTTGTTTATAACTACCTCCATTCAGAACTGCAGGCTGCTGGTTTTCTGCCCTTGCCTCTCCAGTCTTAAGATTCTTCCATTTCGCCTTTGAAATTTCTCCTGGTCTAGCTTACCATGCTCACTCGTCCAACTTCTCCATTCATCTCCCCTGCACAAGTCCCTTACCTGGACCTTTTTTTTCTTTCCATTTTCACAATTCTGCACCTTATACAACCACCCTCTTTGTCTGGATCACTTTTCCTCCTCCCTTTTTAAAGCCTCCCTTGTTCCGATCTTGACATCGGCAACCTTGCAAAACTGTGAACATTGAAACATTCTCAGGTGAACACTGAAAGGTTCTTTGGAATTTGCTTTCTCTGCTCTGGTTCTCACTCCCACACTCCCCCCCCCAACTTAATTTGCTAATTGTTTCTTTCTGTGCTAACTTTATGAAATTGAGTACAGACTAAACCTTTCTTTCTAAACAAAAGCAAGCACTGGTATTATAAAATAGGTGATGCTGACTACATTAATTTTTATTCTGAACATGCTGAATAATTGGAAGCAAAGAATAAATAAAGGATATTAAAAATTAAATTACATAAGGAATCAAGCATTTTAAGAAAAAATACCTAGCCAGAAAACTATTTCACTGGAGATGGTCTAGAAAACACTGCTACTATTTTGCAAAATTACAGGGTCAGAAGTTCTAATTTACTTAATGGAATACTTTTATTTAGCTTTACTTTATTAGAATAAGAACATCATAGTTGCTTGGTTTTATTCATAAAGCTATTCCAGCAGAGCTTATGCCCTGTTTAGATTGTCTGGCCTAATCAATGATAAAGTCTATAATTAAATCAGAATGCTGTCATTCAGACATACTTAATTTGGAATATATTATAGATTTAAAAGCGTAAACAATGACAAGGAAATAGCGAGCTTAATACAGCAATTAGGGAACGGGTTTCATTAAGGGTCACCCCAGCATATGGATTCCATTCCACAGAAAATATCTGCCAAAGCCACGCAGAAGCCACAAGGGTTATTCCGTTACCATGGAATATGAGTGCATCTGATCTTAGAATACTACAGGAGAAGGAGCACGTGTAAATACTTGCTCTCTGATGTCAACGGAAAGCTGTCCACTGAAGCCACTGCACATCGGAGTAAGAAAAGGAGACATTTCAAGACGTAACATTATTTCAGAAGTGGCAACCGATTCCTCCTGGTTATGGGAAGCAGTATTGTGCATCATCTGTTGCCTGCCTATACAGCAGTAGTACCAGGAAGATAGGTCACTACCATTTTTACAGTTTACCAGTTATACACGTTTTTCTTTCACCTACACCACTGAGAAAGAACACATACTATGTGTAATGGCATAGTTGGTTTGTCTACTGTTAGAAGTGACCTCCTGATAGTATCTACCTGGAATTCCATCATATTTCTTTAAACGTAAAAATCCAGCGAGAAAACGAAAATTGGAGTCAGATTACACCCGACTGCGATGGTCCCTTTGGACCTCAAAAAATACATGAACCTATGAAATTTTCAAAATTCCCTTTTTGAAGGATTGCCCACATACCTGCAGGCACAAGTTCTAGCTTTTTCATTATTTAAATAAAAACCAGGAATGGGGAAGCTATAAAATGCTGTAACACGTGGCTTCTGTATATATCAACTCATACCTCTTTAAAAAAGGATACAGACCCCCAGGATCAACTTGTCTACACTGAAGCTACAACCTCTTCCAGTGCCCGGCGGCAGGCACAGCACAGGGAGCACTCCGTTCCCAGCCCGGCTCGCGTTAGAGCGGTTGGGAGACAGGAGGCCAGCAAGGACCACCGCTCCCGAGTCTAACCCAGCCCTACAGAGTGGTTCGACAGAGGCAAATGGAGGAGGGTCGCAGTTACAGAGGAGACCCAGGTGCGTTAAGCAAAGCCTCATTTGACACGCTATGACGTTCATGTCCCTTCTCCTTGAAAAGGACCCATTTCTAAGATTTCTAGCCCAAAGTTTAGCATTTCATTTGAAAAAAGGCCCTAGGGCCGCTTCACACTAGGCTCCAGCATCAGTTCTGTATTTGGCCCCACTCCTGAAAAACGTTCCAGGCAGGCACAGAGATTTACCAGCATCCTGCACCTGCGGTACGTGCAGCAAACCAGGACCGCATGCCCTGCTCCACCACGCACGCAGCTTTCAAAATCCTCCATGCACAGCTCCCCTTAGGCCTGGAACCCCTCATTTCCCACACAGGAGGAGCCTATCTGCTGAATTCTCTCTAAGTAGTACTAATATTGGTTTGGAAGAGCACTTAAAATGCGATGATACTGGTTTCTTAGAGTTTGTGTTTCCAGGATGTTTGGGGATTAGTGGAAAAGAAAAAAAAAAAAAAAGGCTCAAAAACAAACTAGAGCAACTGCTGTGTATTAAAGCAGGATGGAAAAAGTTATTCTATTGATGCCAGCTATGTTAGTCCACTAGCTAAATGATTAATGTTGATAATTCCTCTCCAGCAGGCTCATTAAACCTGAACTTATTTTTCTTACAGGCCTTTGACATTTCCTACTTTCTTAATATCAGAGGTAATGACAGTGGCGTGATTATATACTTATTCCTTTCCACCTTCAAGCAGTTTTCTTTGGCAAGACCTCCTTTATAAGCAGAAAACCTGCACACGAGTATTCATTCTTTCCCAAAAACTGTTACAGCTCCATTAGCAACACTAAATGGCAGTGCCTTAGAGGAATGCACAACAACCTTTCTAAAAATTAAATAGTTAAGGTATTCAGAGCAGTACCACGAGAAAGATATTTTCTACAGAACTGCAATTTATAATGGTAGGGGGGAGTTCTGCCCCCTCCCCCCACATTTCTTTTAGATCCTGTTGTCAAAAAATGTCCAAGTTAAACAAAGAAGAAATTACAGAATGAATCTGGAGCTTAGCCTTGAAGAATTAGGTTTCACTCTAATTGAGATCATACGCTGCATGTGCAGTTTTGGCACATAAGCCATATTAATCAGAAAGTCTTTAATCGTGGATAATTTCTCGTGTGTGTGCCAGATTGGGCATTCTGCTGCTGGCCCAGCTTCTAAGTCTGTTTAAGAGTCCACCTTTGACTTCATAAACACTCGCTTACAAAATTGGGGTCAACTTCCTCCTATGAAGGTATGCTACGCTGGCGCTAAAAAAATTTCCTTAATGATTAAATTGCATCTCATATGGAAACAAAAATGTGCAGATTCCAAAGGAGTGACTATTTTGAGTGATTACAATTTGTGTTGGAAGTAGCCCTCATTCAAAGCCTGTCTTTCTATGAAGTACACAACAGATGAAAACCAGGGAAGATGATCCAATAGCCACAGTATGAAATTTGATTACTGCACTGAGCATCATTTGATCTACTGTTATTACACTACTGCCGAGATCCAAGTCCAGAAAGAGTAAATAGGACACAAAAATGTTTCTTGCATTAAAGAATGGGGAGGGTGAGTAACTAATGATACGCCAGTATCGACCGGATTTTCATCCCATTGCAGTAGGGATGAAGATGGAACTACTGAAGCAGACGGTGAAATGTCCCCCCCACACAGATTAAACCCTTTTCCTGCCAAACAAGAGTATGAATTTTGAGCCACTATGATTTCAATGGAGTCTGCAACATCAGTCCAAAAGCTGGGCTACGTTTGCAGGGGATCAAAATTAACTGCACTCCTCTTACTGAAAAATATCATCACTCACGTCACTCATGCCTTTTACTAGATTGTTAGCATACTTAAAACTTTAATAACCATAGCACATACATAGATTCAAAAACCCTAGCTTAGATTTGTCATAATGCACAAGCAGCCTTTTATAATAAATGGATCTTTCTATAAATTTCTGCACCTGTAGGTTCAGAATGAGCTTTTGTCCCCAGCATTCCATTTGATATTGAAGCTATTCAACAGTATGACACCCATGAAAGATAAAATTACTACTACAGCATTACCCTTGTATGAATTTTAAAGTAATAAAGCAAAACCAACTGCAGCATATAAAGCATAGAAACCTTTAAAAAAAGGAAAAAAAAAAAAAGGGGGAGCCCTCTTGACTGAAGCATACCACTTCCATGAAACATCACACACACTGCACTCATGTCCATAACTTTAGTGGTGACTGCTAGACTTTCCATTATAAAGTTTCCAGCTTCAGACACCCCTCCTCATTTCTACAACTTCGTATTAACTAGCTCCAGTCTGCCTTATGCACCTTGTGCCGCTCTACTCCCCCACTTCTTGAAAGCAAAATTTTGCCTCCTCTTTTTCTCTTTACACATTGTTATCCACTTTCCTCTCTGCATTTCATGCGAGAAGACTGTTCTAAATATTCTCTTTTCACCTAGTTAACTTAAGGAATTTTGCTAATCTGCTAAAGTTTATACTTTCCTCCTTTGCCCATAGAAATTGTCATTTGCCTCCTTTCCCCTTTCAAACTGGGTTTATTACAGCTGGGTTCTGCTTCTGAAGGAGGAACTGAGGTTCTGCATGTTCTCTGTTGAAAAATCAGGAGCTGCAAGCTGCTGAACACTAGGGCAGAAGAACTGAGAAAACAGAGAGCTTTAGCTCCCGTGAAGTCTGTTTGGATGTTTCGGACGCTTTTCAGGAAAGGGATGATTCTCTGACTCTTCTGGTTGTTTTATTTCAATAATAAAATAATTTTCAAGTGACTTGCCCAAGCATTTAGCACAGGCATAATGCTGCTCCCTGCCAGGTTTACCATGCATTTCTATAGGCGACAGAGACCAATGGTATGTGTTTATAAAAAATATACTCTTCAGAGCAAACAATCATACTTTTGGTGAGATGACTTATGAAAACTCCAAATAGAATACATTTTATCTTGTAAGGGTTTCCAGTGATCACATCTCTCTTCCAATAATTTACATTGCATTGCTTTAAATGAAATGCAGTAAAATTAAACCCTTGTGAGCATCATGAGATACAAGGAGAATTAGAAAAAATCCTATGTATTAATGAGGCTATCATTAAAAAAAAAAAAAAAGGAAAAAAATAGCTGCTAAACATCTGGAAGTATCACTGTCTTCTCTGCAGAAGGCAGGCTGGGAAGCAGCTACCAAAGGCTTTTGTGGTCCTTCCTTGGAATGCAAGAAATTCTGAAGAAAGAGTGCCGATTTTCATGCTCTGCTAATGCTTTTCTTGATGGCAGGAGCCTCCAACTGGAAAAAACAAGCAAGTCTGCTGTTCCAGTCAGTTCAAATGTTCCCACAAGGAAACGTGAAAGGAATGAGAATGTAAAAAAGCCCCCTAAAGACAGCAGAGAACCACAAGAGATGCTGCTCACCCAGGCGATTTGGAAAGACTGCCTTCACCTCCTGCGTAACTCAGACCCTCTTCTACCTGCCAGCAGCAAAGACATGTCCCGTGGTAATTGCTGCCTGGTAATACCATGGCATACAGAGCAGAGGTGATCAATTAACATCTATATTCAGTTACTCTTAGAAGCTAAGTCAGAACTCAAAATCAAAACCAAGTTACCTCAGCTTGGTAAATTATGGCTTGTCAGCCAAGTCATGGTGTCTGTCCATACGTAATCTCTTGTCTTGCAGAAAAGGCAAGGTAATGCAGCTAAATGCAAAATCTGAATTAAAGAGTTTTATCTGAATTGCATTGTGTTTTGCTATGGGTCAAGAATATGCGAACTGATGGTTGAGAAAATTAATAAATATTAATAAAAATAAAATAATTGTATTTTACCTTTTTCCTAGAGCCAGGAAAAGAGATCCTTCTCACCTTTGACAGATATTAAATTCAATTTTTAAGTCAGGCTATGGAGCAGGTAGGGTTTTAACCAGTACCATTAATAATATAGCCTCTAGCCCCCAAAGCTCAGTCCAACTTAATGCTTTAATGAAGTTCAGGCTTCGTTAAAATGCTTGGGAAGGGGCTGAGGAGATATCTGGTTATGAACGGATAACTCTTCTAACTGTTCAGGACTGGTTTATGGTACAAGCTGACATTATGATTGTTGACATTATTTTGCATATTTACAAACTCCAAGCTTCTATATTTTTTCTTCACTTACAAGCATGACATTGTCCCTTATTAAAATCTACTGTAAGCTTCATACTTTTTTCAAACTTTAAGAGATTCACTGTGTAAACAACAAAACTCAGTCCATAAACTATTTCTTATCTAAGGAAAAAAAAAAAAAAAAAAGAAAAAAAAGGTCTTCTTGCATGGAACCAGCTAACGAAAAAGGGCAAAATAAACTTTTTAATTTTGAACTGGAGAAATGGGAACCACGAAAAGGAAACTAAGGGCCACCTCACCAGATACAATCCATAGAAAATCTGCTCTTCATGTCCTCCTTCCAAACTAGCATTGCTTTTCCTTATCTGTGTATCTAAGTCTAACGGGAAACATTAGTATAACATCAGTGATTTATGGCAAAATTGACTGCATGTCAGCACTAGTTATCTTACTATTTCTTTTAGTAACACTTAGCAAAAATGATAATGTAAACCTCCAAAGCAGAACAGCACACTAACTATTGGCCATCAAACTTCAGAGTCATGTTTCAAAGCTCATCATTTGGATTCAGTGGGAACCTAGCTGCAGACAGCTGCGCTCATTAGGGATTTCTCAACATTCAATACACCAGAAAGATAAAGGGTGAAATCTCTGGCTCATTGAAGCCAATGGAAGTTTTGTCCCTGATTTCAGCAGGGCCAAGTTATCACTGACGGAATTAGGGAAGCCTTTGTCAATACATGCGAACTAGTAAAAATGTCTCCTCTGAAAGAATGTTAGCTTCCAAGTCAGATAATGGCACCATTCACCAGCAAGAATGACATGTTTAATCTGATGGATCGAGCATCCTTTAATCCTTCCAGCTATCCATTAAACTGTTTATTCTCAGCGTAAATTGTTCCAGCCGTATATTTACACCAGCTAAAGTGCCTATCATTCCGGTTTATGCTCAGCCACGACCATAATTTTTTTATTTTCTGACACACATCTACAGATTTTCAAAGTTCATACTGTCTAAACTTAAAATCCTGAGGCAGGCCAAATTAAAGCTGCATTTTCCAACAAGAGTATTCCAACATTTAGGAAATACAATCTATATTTTAAAAGCACGCTTCTTAGATTGCACCCCAAATGCTTCTGTTCTGTAGTCTCCAAATTGGAGGAACTTAGCCAGAAATCTCTTTATAAATGTTTTGTATCACTCTGGGCCCAAGCTAGTGTTCGCTAGAGTTAGCATGATCCTTGACTAAATTGTCTGGGGAGAATTTACAATGCAGTCACCTTAATACTAGCATCTGTTATAATTTGAGAGAAAAAGCAAATGTGTTTCTGTAGCACAAACTACTGGACAGTTTTCTGGCCTGGGAATAGTTTTCTTGGCTTCCTCAGGCCACAGTTAGCTTTTTCCATCCTGTGTATAGGGGGTTTTGTAGGCCCTGCAAAACACACACATTTTACATGGGGGTGTGGGTACACACGGCAAAGATGAGCTACACGCAAACCTTTACAGTCTCCCAGCCTGGTGTAACTGCAGAGAAAGCAAGGAGCAGCTACTTACCTGGACTTTCTTCACCCGAGCTCGACACCACTGCAGTGAATGGAATGGGAAACGGTGATACTTTAGCAACTTTTAGTAAAGTATGGATTCATTAGTAATTCGATTCCCAATTAGGGGACAACAACTACATCCTAAATTATCAATTCTGATTCATGTATATCAACCAAGGATATGATTATTCACGGAGGTAGCACAAAGAAATTGAGATTTATAATGATTTAAAAGCACAATTTTTCCCTTTTTCTCCTTAAATTCTGACTAGTAATTGTCTTCAAAATAAGTAATTTACTATGAAATTATATTTAACAGGTTATCTAAAGGGAGGTGGCAGTAAAGAGGCCACATCTGCTGTAGTCCTACAGATGCAGACTTGCAGGAAGTTTCCGGGAGCTGTAGTTGAATGCAAAATTCTCCTGACAAGTCAGACATTGCGAAGTTTAAGTGTACCCATAATGTAAAACCCTTAATCCCTCAGGTAAACTAACAATGAGGATTTGCATACAGTAAGAAAAAAGGGGAAAAAAATTTGAGACACCAGTTCAGAGCATCCTGGTTTCCCAAGAATCTCATCTAAGTATAATTCAGTTGCTTATAAAAACATATCATATGTAAGATTGTATTAAGCTACAGTAAATACTTCCAGTAGTTATTTTAACAGAATATGCTGAATAGATGTGCAGTTGTTTTTATAAAAACTTAATAGTAGCACCATACCAAAGTCACTCCCATTGACATTCATATGTATACATCACTTTCTAAAAACTCCCCAGACAAAAATTAAAGCCCACTAGCCTTGCTCATACAAGACTTTCAAGTACAGAAGAATCAATATGCCACGCATAAGTAAATCTAGCTTGCCAAACAGCTTCCCATTGTTACCAAACATTAAACAGGATTTGAGTCAACCCATCCGTTATCTCATCGAATATCCATTATGCCTTTCAGTTGACGTAGAGAAAACCTGGAATGGGTATTGTATCTTAAATCTATATGACCTGGGAAGAATACTAATTTGCCAACAAAATTATTTAGGGGAAAACTGTTCTTTGGTCACCCATTTTTTTCCTATTTTAAAACACTGTTCCCTATTTAATGATCCATTTGTTGAAAGGTTAACAATATACTTACCACAAAGCTTCTCCCATCTCAGTTTATATGATCTTTGCATCCATTGATACATTCGTGATTCAGATTAGCTTCTTAAAGTTAACTTTCTAATTTTATTAGGAAAACAATTCTCTCTGTTGAGACACCAAGTTAATGCTTTATACTTGTATCATATTCCATTAGAAACTTGTTTCTTAACAGGAGAATATAAATAAATGCCAGAGCAAGTAAAAGAGAATTACCACACATTTTTAGAAAGAGTAGTTTAATTAATTTGAATTTATTAAGCACAATATGAAAACAAAGTCTGGGCTCACTACCAATAAGTTCTTATTTGTGTAAGAGCCAATAGAGGTGTCAGAGTAATGATTTTGCTTGTCCCTTGCTGGCCAGACTCCAACCTCCAAAGTCTAAAGCAATGACCTGGTGCCACCCTGTTTTAGAAACAACTGATGGGCAGTCCTAACTCCTAGAAGCACACAACATCTTTAAACGATATTAACCACACATGTGGTAATCAGCCTCTTTCTTTAACAAAGGCATCATCACATTTCTGCTGAATTTGTTGAGGTACAAGAGATTTATTCCAACTTTGGGTTTGAGCAAGTCCTGGGAGGGCTGATGACATGTGATCCCACAAAAACTTAAAGCTCCATGGGCAGATGATACCTTACCTAGAGTAAACACTGCCGATATGAAGTCAACCCATCAATAAAAGCAAAAAAAAAATAAATTAACTTGAACCAAAGAAAGTTTATGCTGAATCAACGCTTTGTGTCATGTACAAGGAAACAGAAAGCCAGATCTATTATGAAACTGAACAACTTCAGAGAACTTCTCCTTACACATACAGATCATGGATTTACATTTTTTCCCAGTAAGTAACACTCAAAGCCTAAATCAATACATGCCTAAATAATGAAATCCACCCCTACTAAAGTTGGGCCACTGGGTCTTCCACTGGATTCAACATTTCAGCTCCATTGTTCTGGGTAGTACAAAAGAACAATTTTATACCCAATTTCCTCACATCTTCTGCTACTCAATACCCTTGTCAGCAATTTTGGTGTGTTTGTGTTGTTGACTAGATGTAAACCAAACCAGAGTGTTAACAGCAAAGTATGTCACTCATCTTTTCTTGGAGCCATAAAATCCACCAGAAACAGCAACGATGAATGCACTAAACTGGTCTCACGTTCTGAGGCCAGCCTCTGATACTTCCAGTCTTCTCTCACAGTCTGCTGAAGGGCATAACAGATCTTCTTAAGTGTCAGACCCAAATTCAGAGCAAATCTGCTGATCAGCCGAAATGTACAATCTACCAGTTAATGCATTACAACTCTTGCACGATAACTTGCATGATAACTCTACCACAAACAGTAGGAGCCAACTACAGTTACCAGCTAGGATTGCAATTCCAGCTCAAATCACAGCTACGGACTAGATTTCTATGGCACAAATCCCAGCTCCAGCTCCTGGCAGTGCATAATGACAGAAGCTCCATGCAAGCCTTGGGTGGGAGAAAGCTCGCGTGTCCTTTGAGTTCTGCTCTTTATTTGCTCTTCTCTCCGCATCTCGTTCACCCAGGAGCTTGTCTGCCCGTATCCCCAAGCGGCCCGCATGGTTCCCAACCCCTACCAGGCAGAGGGCTGCCAAGACTATCGGAACCATTTTTGTGTTTAATGGCAGTGATGCTTTGCAGTCTTGACTGCCTGAAAAACCCTGGGTTAAAGCAGCCGCAAGAGGCAACAGACCTTCCTGGGTTCCTGATGATTATCACCAAAACGGTCAGCACAGTAGCAGCAAAACGCTCATCTGAGTGCCAGCTTCTTTAATAAGAAGCATGCTTTTATCAGTACATCAGTACATTTCATGTACGTCAGTACATGAAAACATGAGTTTTCAGCTCAAAATGACATTCATGGAAGGTAGAGGTGTATTTTGTTACATTTCAAATCCAGCTCAGGATTTGAGTTACACATGGCAATAAAGCTGTTACTTCATACACAGACCTACTTCACTGTTGTTTTTTTTTTAGAGAGGAGCCTAATTTTCAGTCCAATGTATTGCATTTCCAATACTGACAAAAGGTGAGGGTTAGGAATTAAATTAGCAAAGAATTGTGCTGCATCACTTCATAGCGTGTCAGGGTTAGCTGCATTTCAGATTTTCTCCTTTTTATATGGCTCAATGTTTGGGAACTTGTTTGGCTAGAGCATCAGAAATCACATCTTCCTTACTACTATTTATCATTTCTACTAAAATGCAGTGAAGCAATCCAATCCAGTTAAGGCCAATTTATTTTCCTACCACGATTCCATTATTTGATAAAGAAGTAACTTTTTGCTTAATAAAGACTTGATTATTTTCTAGTGTTTTGGGATATGTCTTTTTAAAATATACTGGCACGTTATGCAAGGCTTTGGAAAGAAAACATTGCTCCGAGACACTAATTTTACCAAAGCCTGTAATTTTCTATAACCCTTTTCCCTCAATTCTCTTTAAAAAAGCAGCAAAGATGTTTACATTTAAATTTGATCTTCCTTTAGGATTTTTCCAACTCCACCTTTATTAACTCCCTCCTAAAACCAGTGCATGTATGTATCTATAAGATATCAAAGAGCCTGTTTTGCAAGAGAACTGCAGAGTTAGGAAAGCACATTTGTCCTTAAAATAGATATATATGTATATATCATCTGTTTCCAAGTTCCAAGGAGGAACAAAATATGAGCAGCATCTAAAAGTTGTACCCAATATAAAGCATCATTTGCTGTTATGATTCTACAAACGGACACGCATACACTTAACCACAACACCATTACTACTTTGAGGGACCACAAAATCTCTCAAATCCAAACTGACTTCAAAGCCTATTCCAAATGACCTTAGTGGTCAAAACTGATGATAGGAATGGCACATTAGCACTGCCTTATTTCAGTTTATGCATTTGGAACAAATGAAGAAACTACTCCTTACAGATCAAGGTTCAGAGCATGTGGTATAATTTAAATACAACTATTAACACCTCTGTAGAATGAGTGCTCATTTTCAGAAATAACCTCCTATTATTCTCATTTCCCACTATATTAAACAGCCACAACTGCACTGTATTCTAGCATCTAAAAAAAAAATTAAAAATTAATCCTTACTTTTTAATTTATCTCATCATTGTGGCTCTCTGGCATGTTATCAAGCAGCAGATATATCCTGACTAATGCAGTGTATTTGCTTCTAACGAGCTGTAGCTTTCAGGTAAAAAAAAAAGCTTCTAAAAACACTTGATTTAAATAAATTTGAAAAACTGACAGAAATTATACATATTTTCTTAATCATCTCTTTTAAGTGGTAAATGCAGGACAGATTAATTTGGGGAATGAACATATATTTAAAAACACAGTCTTCCAGGCTCCTATTTTATCATCAGCTAAACAAGAGTTTACCTGGAACACATACAGCCATTTTGAAATCCAACACTGATCTTGCAGGCTCTAGAGCAATCAAAAAAACAGAATATGCTGTAAATTAGGAAATGCCATTCCCATTCCATTTTTTTCTTCCAGATATTGCATATTTTCAATGTCAAATTTATCAGTTCGCTTTTTGATACTGATATGATTATAATAAAAAACATAACACAGATATATACGGAATATAGTGTGTGTGTATATATATATAAAATACATACTATGTATAGTAATTCTATAGTAAAATTACCAATGGATTTCTGTGAAAGGCTGCATTTTTTATCTGAAGAACTTTTAAAGCCACAAATTGGAAGAGACATCAGGCATGAGGATGAGTAATGCATAATTAGCAATAAAGATGGCAACAGCTGGGAAAATCCCCAACAAAGGCTACTTACACATGAAAGCAGGATGCTGGATGAGAACCCTATTACTGGATCTACTTGCTTTCTTATTTACTTATTTTATGTGCATCCCAGTGACTCACTTTTCAGTAGCCCAGCCAGTGATCCATGCACAAGCGTATAGAAATGTTTCAGAGCATTTCCCTCAGTTCGGCACCCGTGGAGTTCTGCCTTTGAGGAAACTTAAAACAGTGAATTGTAGTCAGACTTGCCAATCTTTTTGTCCAATGTGGGGACAAAACAGGTGACAAACTAGGAATTGTCAGATCTTTTTCCCCTCCTCAACGTGAAATCCAAAACCTAAGTAATAGTCTCCTAAACCTGGGGCCTCAATTGACAAAAAGTTTGAGCGCTTCACTGGACTCCCATTCAGCATCAGGTGCGTCTTCACGTGTTTTTTTGCACATAGTTATACTGAGAAGGACCATCAGAAACGTTACTGTGGCAAAACAAGATCTCACAGTAGTACAAACTTAACAGACCTGGGCAGATTTCCAAGGCTGTGGAGTATTGGCTTGGTTAGGAAATGCTTCCAAAAATCAGAAGCTGATCCAAAACTCCTCTGGGTCAGTGTATGACCGAGCCAGAAACGTTCTTTCTGGGGTAGAGCTCCACAGCAATGTCAGCACAAGGCAGCTCACCACAAACTAGATAGCCTCTGTGAGTTACCCTCTCTGCAAAGTCTTTTCCACGAGGCTGGTTCGCGCACATCACGCTAGCCCTCCGTGTACTGCAACAGAAGAAGGATGGGGAGCTCACACTAGAGTGACTTCATATAGTGGATGCTTCTAGGATTAAGAGGTGTTTCCTTGTTCAGATGACGGTGTTATTCTATCCAGTGACAGAAATACAATACTTAGGTAAATTATACATCAACACTGACCACTCTAGGGGCAAATACAAATGCCAACTGAGAGCAAGAACTTCCGTAAAAGATTTCAGGCTGCAAACTCAAAATGTTCTGCGGTGGTTTTGTTTCACATCTCTGCCTCTCCATTTCCTTCTGGGTGCACAGTACCCCCCGGTTGTGGTTTAAGCCCAGACAACAACTAAGCACCACACGGCCGCCCACTCGTGTCCCCCCCACCCAGGGGGATGGGGGAGAGAATCGGAAGGAAAAAAGTGAAACTCGTGGGCTGAGGTAAGAACAGTTTAATAGAACAGAAAGGAAGAAACTAATAATGATAGTAATAACAATACTAAAATTACAATGATAATAATAAAGGTATTGGAATAGACTAAAGTGATGCACAATGCAGCTGCTCACCACTCACCAACTGATGCCCAATTAGTTCGGGAGCAGTGATCCCCCCGCAGCCAACTCCCGCCAGTTTATATCCTGGGCATGACGTCCCATGGTCTGGAATACCCCTTTGGCCAGTTTGGGTCAGCTGCCCTGGCTGT
>JANZLQ010000037.1:978138-989024 GCA_026212715.1 Elanus axillaris
TCTTAGTCCCAGACTTGGTCAATGGTTTGTGTCTCAAGGGATGAGGTGTAGGGATTATGGAAAAGGAAAAGAGGGAGAAGAGAAAGATTTCACCGGTTCTGGGTCCAGTGTCGGTTCAGTCAGCCAAGGGGTCCGGTTCCAGTGGGTTCGTGCGCTGGGTCTTCAGTTTGTGGCCTTTTATCATCCCTGCCCCTCCTTTGGGTGGGCATTCGGCTAATTAGGCGTCATGAGCAGCGTGTGAGCCTTTGGGCTTGGGGGTCGTTTGGGGAGGAATTTCCCCTTCCCTGCATGGTGAGCTGCTCTGCTCAGCACGTCAGCACAGGGAGCTGTGGGTCTGCCCTCCTGCTCCTGGTGCCGATAGGGCTTCTTTTCCCCTGGGCTACCTTACTAGGCAGAGTTCCTTGTTACACAGCCTTACTTGTTAAGCAGAACTTGCCCCACCACAATGTTTGAGACATTAACTCTATCAGTCCCTTACAGCTGCTATTCCTGCTTCATATACTAAAATACGGTCACAGAAGTAGGGGGTGAATGTGCTAAGAATACTTAAGATAACAAAACTCTTTTGAAGTATTGTCAGAAGACTAATCACAGTAATAAATTTCTTGTGTCTAGATGGGTTGAGGATACATCAAACTACCCAATTAATATTTATTTATTCACATTTTCTAAAACACCCTATTAAGTTATTTAAAAACAAACCATTTTTAAATTAACCTCTGGAATCTGTGAACCTTTTGCAAACAGATGAAACAAATCTGAGAAGCTAAATTAATAAAGACAACAGTCTTAAGTAACTTCTTCCTAAGCTCAGAAGGAGGACATCCAATTATTACCACCTGAAAATATACTTGCTTAACAAAGTCATTTGAATGAGCAGGTGGAAAACTCCATCAAGAGACAAGAAACCAATAAAGCACCGAAGCTAGTAACTGTCAACAGAAATCTCTTAAGAAATTACATTTCTATGTAAACTATATAAACATTTACATGTTTATAGCCCTTGAAATATTTGAAAGACTTTTCAATAAATATTCAATAAAGTATGATACTATTCCATATTAGACACAAATAACAGCACACAAATCAAAATGAGTAGCTGTACTGGAAAACAGACAATTAGCATCCAGTTTAGGTAAAACATACCACTTAAAGCTGGCAAGTGCTAAGTAATAACAATATGAAAAAGAAAGCTAAGTCTCAGATTTGATGTTCTCATTGAGAATGAGGACAGCAGCAACAGTCCTGGTAAAGAATAATTAATTCTTCAACCGCACCGTGGACAAGTCTCTGTTCCATTTCCAGAGGACAGATGCAACTTTCTGAAACCACCCTGAAAAGTGCTGTTTCAGTTGGGCAGTTGAAGAAGAGAGTATGGGTAACACGGACATTGGAACGACATGGTCAGAGGTGAAGCATGTTGGCTGGGGCCCACGAGGAAGTTCAAGCCACCGTGGCCTTGATGTTCTTGTTCCGTAGCCAAGCAGACAACTTCTGCCTCCAAGGCTGCAAATCCCATGTTTTTCATAAGCGCTGGATTCAATTAAAAAAAATAAAATTTAACTATTAAAAGACAGGTTTCAGTTAAATGCTAACCAGTTGCATCACTAGTACAAAAAAGCTCGCTGTGGCTCCCACCGCCAGAATTTCCAAATAAACTCAGCAAACTTGCTTATAATAGCAGGAAGAAATCGGATCTTTCCAAACGCTGAGGCTCAGCCAAATGCATCCCAGAGTCCTGTGTTGCCATGAACTAGCCAACCGTCATTTGAACTGAGGCTGGAGCTGGTTTCCACATTGCTTTGTTTATATTGACTGCATTTATGATGCCTCAGAAGTTGCCAGTAAAATATTTATTTAGCAGTTAAAGCGTTCTGCAAATGATTTTGCTGTCCCAAAAGATAAATATTTCTCAGCATGCTGAAATGATATATTGATGTTTTTGTTAAGGAAATTGCATGTTGATAAAATTTGCTCAGATTACACTTTGTCGTTCCTTTGTATTTGAAGTGGCCACATTAATTTTTTGTGATATTTATTGTAATTGTAAATTGCACCGAGGTTAGCAACATTAAATTTACCATAAAATTAAACACGTTTCAAGTATTTCCGAGTCATCTATTTAAGGGCCTGAGGACACCTTTGATCCTTCAGGTGGACCGGAGAGCTCTACGCTTACAGTACAAGGATCCAACACAAACCGGAATCCCACGTTAAACTCTTTGGGACCCATTTTCTTCTCTTATTCTGCTTTTTTTTTTTCTCCTCACTTCCCTTCTTTTCTAATTCGCTAATATCCAGCACCACTTTGGGGTGTCCCTGCACTGCAAAATTTCAATCTGAATGTCAGGATTACAGCAGATTAGAGATCTATGCAGGCCATTAAATAAAAATAGGTACACGCTGCCATCTTCACTCCTTCCTTCCGCTTCCTTTAACCTCCAAACGACATTCACATCCATGGTTTTGGTTGAGCTTACAGGCTTAAAGGCAGCAGTATTATTTCTCTAGACAAGGCCAGACACTTGCAAACAAGTGAAGGCTGTTGGTGCTCCAGATCATCAAAATGTCCATTAAACACTGTAGCCTTGTGCCTGCTCCCAGACATGCAGGGTATCTGGGCTCTGAGACACATGGCTGCAAACCCTCCCCAGGTAAGGTCTCCATGTATAGATTGCAAATGGACTGCAGAACAAGCCCAAGCTTCTGCCACCTTCTGTGGGGGCATTACTTGGCCATGTCATACATTTCAGCCTCCAGGTCGGTTTGTGCTATCGAAATTTCTCCCTGCAATTACAGTATATGTGGTGCCCACCTCAGCCTGTGCCATAAGCTGCCATGTAATTCTATTACACATGGTTAAGAAGTGGCTGTACTTCCACCCAGAGGTGACCCTGGGTTGAAATCTTTAGGTGCAACACAAACTCTTCTGGGTTTAGCATCTGCATTTATCAAGTAAACTTTGATTTTCAGCTACTCCTGTATTAAGCATTAATAAAATGAGACTGGTGAAGAGTAATAGAAAACCAGATGTCTTTGCTCTTTCTGATATGAACGAAGCTAGCTTTGTCTTTTCCAACTATCTGCTGAGGTAGTGTGGCTTACCAAGGGCAGGAGGTATGCTTGTTTGAACAGGCTCGATGCCTCATCTGCTACAGAAATAGTCTCCTCATACCTGGCAAGTAAAGTTTTACCAGGGGAATAAGACATCTCAGGTAATGTACAAATATGCAGAGATCTGTAGATGTAATTCTGAAGAAGTCTCGCACCACACAAACAGGCAGAAACACGTTCCCATCAAGAACAAATAAATATCCACATACTGCTAAACAAAACATCTTCAGTTTGCCTCTCAGATTCTTGAGGCAATTCCACTATTTCTATCTTGCTTTAAACTTCTAATAAATGCTCTTTAAAAAGAATTTAGGAATTAAGTTAGTTTTCAGTGTACTTGGTTGCCATTGTTACATTACCCATGCTGCATTTTATGTGTGTGTGCATGAGTGTACATGGAGGGTGTAGGGAAACGTACAGGAAAAGCATGCATAATGTACAAGTAAGGAAAAGTAAAACTGTCCTTATACGTTATTTTTTCACTTCTCGTCCCAAAGACTTTTGTTTGTCGTCATACTTTGAAAAGAAACTGAATTTATTTTGGATAAGGGCTAAGATTTTTGTGCTAAGATCTGGTAGGTAAAATCTTAGCCTCATTAAATCCCATGACAAAACCGAAATTAACTTCAAGGATGATAGTATACTATCTGATAAAAAAAATCCAATGTCATCGGTCTTCAAGGGTTGTTTTTATTACCGAAAAGTACTCGGGTATTATAAACACGTGTGACATACTCTTGGTTTTTTAAGCTCAAAAATGTGATTAAGGTTTTGCTACTATTAGTTCCCAATTTTCTTCTTTATTTTCTTTTATGTAGGTGGATAATTTTTTTTTGTTGTTATTTTCAAACATTCGGCTGTATTACCTGCAGTTTATCCCTCAACAGGAGAAACCTATCTTCGACTCTACCACAGTCTTCTTCCTTAAAGTCTGATCCTCAGTCACATCTTCCAAGAAAAATCAGCCTGAACATATTACCTGAATGCAGTCAGAATATATTTGTAGAGAGCACAGGATACTGCCAGATCCCAGAAGTCTATTTCCACTCTAAACAGTGCCGGACTAAGCAGTCAACACAAAAAATACTCTACTTTGCTAAGATTTCCCATCTTCCTCACCAGTCTTTTAATGCATCATATTACCTAGATTTAAAATAAAAACATTTTTCCAGCATTTGGAGGGAGAGTTTTTCACATTTGCCTATGCAAGAAACTTTTTTTTTTTCCTCTTTTCTCCCTTTTGGTTGGTTTTGGGGGGGGGGGGTGGTTGTGCCAATTGACTTCAGAGAACAGCACTGAGTTCATCAGGAATCTACGGGGACAGGATGCAACATTAGACACATAGGAAAAAGTTCCCATTCTAGCTGGTTTCAGTCCAATTTTTTAAATAGTCAACACGAACTTTTCAATAACAAACCCTGACATCAATGAATTCCAGCTCTTAAAAGGTACAGTTAATTAAAAGAAATCAAAACCAGCTTTATAAACGAACACGGTTGCAACCACAACCTCTGAGGAGGCTTCCACGTTTTCCTCTGTAAAGCACAGCTCCATTGCCCAGCCAGCACATGAACCATAGCCTTGCAGAGTAAAACATTTCAGCCTCTTCCACAGTAATCAATGTAAAAATTCCTCCAGTCATCAGCAAGCCTGAGAGCGCTCTGAATCAAAGCTAACCATTAGAGGGCAACCTGATTACATGAGCAGGGATTATTCTAGCGCAAGGACTGGGTTTCACTCCAAAAACACTGATAGAGGGGATTTGAGTTACCATGGATGGACTTGAATTTACAGGCAGAACTCTGAAAAAACTCTTGATAAAAATATATGGAGGAACACAAGCCAGACCAGTCCACGCTAGCAGTTCTTGCTTTAAGAAGCACTGTACATGCCTACATTGTCAGTGATGTTCTTCACTTAGAAATTAAACCCACCACATCTTAGACCAGAGCGTGATGAACCTCAGTACAGCCCAACGGGTACGACTGAAGTGCAGGGAAGGCAGAAAAAGGCGGAGGGAAATGATGACAGAGCTCCATAAAACAAAGATTTGCATGGGGAAAAAGGAAAGAGGCCATTATCTTTGTGAAAACATACCACCTCGGTATATCAAATTAAATTATCCGGTGGCAAGGTAAAAAAGTAAACAATGGGAAGTAGTGCTTCAGGTACTGCACAGGTAACAGAATTTGTTGTCACACAAATCTGGCACATACCAAGAAGAACTTGGCCGAAAATGACAAATACATGTAAGAAATACCTACTAGAGGCTAATATACATATCCACTTGTGCCCAGGAAATCCTTGAGCAACAAATGGCTGTAAAGTGCAACGGCAAAAGAGAGGGGCGTCACTATTTGCTTACCTCTTTTTATACCTTTTTCTAGGCATACTGCTGACTGCTATCAAATGTAGCGTATGGTTAAAGCTGAACCAGTACTGCAGTCCTCATAGCCTCAGGAAAATCAGCTTTCTGACCATCACCATTGTCTGTGGGTAAATACTGCTCTTGACAGAGATGTGGTGAGGGTGGGGGCACCAAAACTTGGTTGCTTCAGCATACACTGACATCATTAAGGATTGAAGTGAAGGAGGAAGAGTGTAACCTGGAGTGTAAATTCCCTGGAGTTATCTCCTTATTCATCTTTTAATCATTAAAGTGATTCTTCATCACACGTGAACTCTTAAGGGTTGCAGTGCAGCAAAAACGAGAGGGACCTGAATGTAACAAATAAGATTGTGCCAGACTGAGATCAAGAACTTGGGCAGTGTCTGGAAAAAACATTTCTGATTAGAAATGAAACCTGTATTCACGACACTCAGACCAATCATTTCCAACTCTCTTGTTTCTTTATAAAATCACTGCATATAAGGATCCAGGATGAAACCTACAGTTCTTTCCTGGGAAGAAAAGTTGTATATCCCAGGTACAGCAGCTCTATTTATAAAATCTTCTACCCTGGAAATTATACTTTGCCTTGAAGCTTTCATCTGCATTGAATGCAGTAACAGAATGTATATTGGACAGAATTTGTGAACACTCGAGGACACGTTTACCACGAATACACTAATAAAAATATCATCAGGAAAAACACACCTAGAAAATGTGAGATATGTAAACGTAAGGTCAAAGAAGAGAATTCTTGTAGAGTGCATATATCCAAGCCTAAGAAAACACAGTGGGGTGTTTCATTTTAATAGGGCAGAAAACACAAATATGTGCCACAGTCTTTGACCCAGTTTTGGGTACCGCCAATTATGGGCTCTCTGGTTATAAAGGTCATATTTTCTTATCCAACCCAAACATAACTATTCTAAATTCATATAGGGATAACATCTGCTCTGGAGTTTGTCTCATCTGAGAGAAGACGCTGTGAGGGACCGTACATACAGAATCAAAAACTTTAGCTACAAAGAAATATCTTTATCACCCTAACTATTTTTTTCCATATCCAACCAACAGATCACATCATGATATGATTACAAATAGTTCTGACAGGTTGTCAGTTGCTTTAATAAATCCCTTCATAAAAAATAAGGATTCCAAAACAAGAAAGAGAACACAACAGGATGACCATACCCATCTGACGTTGCAACACTGAGAAACATGGATTCCAGTCTATGACTGGAACTCCGAAGTACTAACATAGTACAAATATACCCTAAAAAGACACTAGGACTGCTTTAGTAACAAGATTTCAAGACAATACAGAGGCTTTTTTTTTGTCCCCCCCATATATGTTTCTGAGCAGCACTTCCATGTGTATCCCTGTCAAGCACAACCCAATAGGTTACATGGTTTTATAGACCGGAGGCTACAAAAAGCTCACAGCAAACAACAAAGATCTCTTATCTTCATGACAATCTGCTTTTCAGTCTGAAAAGCATCCTCTTCTGAAGACATAATTAAACGTCGTTTCAAAACCTAAAAAAGACCATATTCTACAGCCTAGTAAAAAGGGCTCTGCTGGAAGAATAAAGATCAATGGGTAGAAGTGAAGCACAGTAATTTCAAAACTAGGTATATATAAAACTCTGCATAATCGTGCAAAGTGAGGAAAGAAGCAAATGCCTTTTATGTGTCTAAAGGCCTGGAAAACAGAAAACATCACCCTTTTTGAGAAGAGGAATTTGCGAGTCTGTAGAGGAGACAGTAGGTATGAGTTTCTGACCGCGTGAATACCACAAACACACTTGCCAATACTACAGCTTTTGGCGGCAGACTATCACTCTTACACTTCATCTACAGCGTCTTCGGCCATTACTTCCAGCATTTCTGGACACCCAAAAGCTCCGTGGAAGCACGCAAGACTACTCGTACAATGCATACTCAGTGGGTCCATTACCTCCTGGGTCCCCTGAGCTGTGTTTGCACTGTAGACGTGGTGAAAGCACAAGGCAACTCTGGAAATCCAGAGCAGGAATTACAGCAGGAACACTTTTCTTGAATTTTAAGCATCAGGAGAGCAGGCACGAGATCCTCACAGAAACCTACGAAGGTTCTGCCATCCAGGTCTTTCCTGTTCCAACAGAGGTAAGAGAGCAGCGAAAAATAACTGAAAATTATCTGGATCAAGGCAGCTAAAAGATGGCTGACGGATGCCACGCACTGCTTCTGGAGCACATCACCCAACAGCACTTGCCTTACCAAGCTTTCCAAATCTTAACAAACTACATCCCTTGAAACCCAATACTCTTTCCTGAGTCCTGCTCACACTGAGCCTGGTTTCACACTGAAAATACCAAATTTGGCTAAAATTACATTTTGTGAAAACCATTACAAATTCCTTAGCTTCCACCCAGACAATGATTTCTTTGGAACTGCAGGGAAAGAACATGACTTGCAGAACTCATCCCTGAGCGATGGATCCTGGTCAACACGCTTCTCCCTCAGCCTTTGGGTACTGCTTGAGCTTGCTGGAAATGAAAGAGTTAAACTACACACCACTTACTTTTCAGGCACAAGCCAGTGAAGGTTACAGCCCACTAATTCATGTGTTTATCTAAAGCTTCTGATGTTCTATGTATTTTCAGGAGGGTTTTGTTTTCGATTTTTTTTTCAAACTAGGCTGTATTTTTCCCTTTAAACTAAGGATATAAAAGTTAAATCCAGTGGGCTTAGCTGCAGTTTACACACTGGTAAGTGTAAAGCACTGGCATTTACAAGCCTTCTGTCCCATGCACACATACAGTGCAGCTTAGCCAAAAACCTGCAAATATTTATTAAAATTCAGAAGCAAATTCAGCCATATTTACAGCTGCTTCACATTTGCTTTCTGCAAATATTTGAGCACTTGTACTTTACTAGTACAAATACTAGTGAATAATGAATTTTAATTTCAAATAACCACTGAGCTTAACGTGGTATGTTCGGTTATTACATGCATGGTCTGTACGCTAACGCTTATCCAGTGACAAACGCTATCCGACCAGGAAATAAGCAGTACTCTGTGACTTCTACAATTAACAGCACAAAATCTGAATATGAAATATTTCCGCACTCATTAACGTGGAAATTTCACGGCACACCACAGAATTAAAAAAAAAAAACAACTTACAGTGCCCTTTAAACCTTACCTATGGCAGTAATAAGCCTCAAAGAGCTAGAACGAGAGGAGGCTCTGAACATCTGCCAGGACCGGCACAAAAATCAAGCATTTTGCATTCACTGAACAGGCCCTGTGAGAATTACTGTTTAAGAAACAGGAATATTCAGCAACCTAACTCTCACTTTTACAGAGAGGAGAAAAGGACAAAATATGCAAATAATTTGTGCTTTTAAACATCTAACAAAAGCTATTTTAATTCAGATGAGATGTTATTAACTTCCATATTTCAGCAAATGACATAATTAAGAGAGAACATAATTTGAAATTATTTGGGGGTTATGTTAAATTCTTAAATACTTGTGTTTACTCTTCAGTAAATACCTCAGAGAGCGTGCCTAGCAGCATTAATCGGGTGGAAGCTGTCTAAGACCTTGTACTCAGTCAAACAGCAGAGAAGGAAAAAGGCTGTTGGCTCAAACTGAACAGCCAGCTTCTCCCTCATAGACATTACCAGGTCAAAAAAAAAAAAAATTTTATTTTGGGACCGCCTTCCTTGCCAGCTGCACTCAGGCTTGCATTTTGCCTAGATCTACTGCCATATGTAGATTTTCACCCAGAACACTACCCTGACACAATATTCATACTATGCAAACTGCAAGTTTGGGAACTGGAGAAGTGTTGCGCTGTAATTCACGTAAGATGGCCCAGTGTAGTTTGGGGGTCTCTTCTCCTAGTTTTTGTAATACTGAGACTTCAGAAAGACATCAGAGTTCCTAGGACATGCAGTTTTCAGTGTGTGAATAACTACTGCACATCTGCATATTCTCTTCCGGGCTCTGCTTACCCTTTATTTTCTTTATCCTCGCGGAATGTCATCGAGGTCTAGGGATCCTGCACAAGCGAGTTTTCAGGCTAGCAGTTACGAAATATCAGGCTGGAAACGGTTGTCAAAACTTAATGTTTTTTGCATAATTTTTCACTGGAAGTCACACCTGAGTAACTTTTGAGCATGAATGAAAAGCACATCACGCTTTAGGCATATCTGTGCTTGAACTCAGCAGGCAGCCTCTCTAACACTAATTCAAGGGTTTCCTCCTTGAATGGTACCCTCCATTTAAATATAATCCACTACCTTCGATAGCTATTCGGAGAGTGAATGTACACTGCCTAACACTCTGGAGGAAAAACTGTGTTGAAAAAAATGAAATCTTTTCATTCCAGCTAATACTCAAATTCTAGACACAAATCAATCTTCTTTCATTCATTTGCATTATATGCCATCTCCATTTTGGAAAGTTTCCACATTCCCATCCTAAAAAAATATGTTTTATAAACTCTACGAGCTTATTTTGCGGTTTGTTAATATAGGTGTAATATAAACAATGGATTTGAGGATCTTGCAGGGGAAGAACTCATTTTATACATAATCATGTTTTAATGGACTCAGTTTGTAAACCGATGAACCCATACAAGACTGTGACTGTGACTTTTTCCATCAACACAGAGCCGCATGGATAAGAGCGTGCGTTTTTCAAGTATGCTATGAAAACCACTGCCTAATGACACAATGATCATTACCAATTTCATTAAAGAGGACTCCATCCATATCCCAGAGCCCTGATTCTGGCAAATTTCCTATAGATTTCATGGAAAAGTTTAGCCAAGCAGAGATGATAGCATCAAGAGCCATGCTAGCATGTTTAATGCAAACTTGCCCTGAATTTCATTTACGTATTACTCGGCCAAATTTTACAGAATAAGACACTCAGCGTTTAGATTTTATCTACCATACAAGTCAGCTGAAACAACCAAATGTGTAATAACCTCAATCCAACATTCTGGGCTAAGAGAAACGTCTAATAACAGTACTTCACATGCTGGTTAATGATTTTTTGAGACTTTGAGTAAACTCAAAAGGTCATATTGATCCCTTTGTTCTATTTTTATGCAAAATGGTGATAAAAAGTCCCAGACATGTTAACTTTTTTCTCCCCGAGTCCAAGAACCCACCCTAGCTTCAGCTCAGCACACACACAAAGTGCTAGGTGGTTTATTTATCAATACCCAAGGGCTGCAGCCACCTGCAGCATCCCCCTCCATCCTCCCTGCATCCCACCCCCCTCTCCTCCACCCTCCCCACCCCTCATCCCCACATCCTCACACACAGACCCCTCCCACGTACCCACTCCTCCATCCTCCCATCACAACCCTCTGCATCCCTCC
>JANZLQ010000037.1:1001848-1045515 GCA_026212715.1 Elanus axillaris
GGGGGCGGGAGGGGGGGGGTCATGCCGTTGCGGGAACAACATCCCCGCGGCTCCTGCCCCTTCCCACGGCTGCAGGGCGTCCGGGGAGGGGAATTCAGTCACAGCAGTCTCCCACTCGCTCACTTCTCAGGGCACTTAATATTCAGGAAATCCACAAAGTGGTACGAAGAGTGGAAAACGTGACATCACAGGCGAATTGGGAAGGAGCATTAGGGAATAGCTCGGTCCTGAGTAATACATCGCGTTTGATGGCTGAGTAAAGCTTCAGCAGCATTTAGGCACGTATCCCTCTAAAAATGATTTTCTGCAAACACCTGGCCTCATCAGACGGTTTGACTGTTTAGTTATCTTCGCAAGTCACATCTAGAGGATGCAGTTGGGTTTGTCCGAGGGCTGCAGGGACCTGCCAGCCCCTTTATATTTCCCTGCAGTAGGAGGTACACCACCCCTCCTCCCCGCTACACACCGTTCTCACAAACTCGGTGTCCCCCGTTTCTTCCAGAGCTTTACAAGCGTAAGGAAACTACCCCTAAAACTGCTCTTGTCTGGATACATTTAATTTATATCCAATAGGATGGCCTGCAAAATCAGAGGCTCCCCATACGTGCCATCTCCCTCCCCATCACCAGCACAGGGGACAGACAACACACACCCGAGGGTTACACTCCTCCTCTGCCATGTGCAGCCACGCACCCGTCCATTCCACTGTAACACCTTTTCCCTGGCATCCTTTTATTTTGCAGAACACCAAAAGAGCACAAACAGTAAGACACACACCGTGAAGCCTCTCTCCCCCCCCCCTCTTTTTTTTACATATAGGATTTAAAAACTTTATTTATTTGTTAGTTTTAATTTTTCCCTAGTTCACAGACAAGGGATGCAGTGCTTGGAACTACAAGCCAATAACTAGCCACAAACGTGACTAGATTTCAGGCTGGACAGTATTTCTCATGACAGCCTCTCCTCTGTGAATTGATTTCTAGTTATGAAGAGATGTGTAGGTTCAGAGGCTCCTTCACCAGCACTGCCAAAAGCACAGGGGCTGCAGCCCCTAAACCCAGTGTGCCAGCTAACAGACGACTGCAATTAGACTTTCCCTTGCTGACAGCATATATAACCATCTTTCTCCACCCGGAGCTGCTATCAAAAAGCGGTGTGATGGTACGCACAGGTCTTGGACTCCAGTCAGCAGTCAGCATAAATCCCCCAGTCCAGGGTTTCACGCCAAAACTGACCTTGCACAGCACAGCTACAACCGGTTACGGATGCAGAGCTGCGCACGTGAAACCACAGGTAACAAATGTGGTTTGCAAATGACAGTTAGGAGATATCTGAAAGGGTAAGCGAACCACGGGTGCATTAGTTCATAAAATAATTACACTCCACCTGAAACAGCAACTATGGCTGTACTATCCATTTCTAAATGATAGAGGAGTTTCAGACAGAAAACAACAAATTGTCCTTATCGCTCCTGTATTAGCTGAAATTCAAGCAACCCCTGCATCTACTGCAAAATTAAGGATGCTCTTAATGATATCACGTTAGCCCCTTGCTGGAAGCACTTCAGTTTCTGTGCTTAGGTTATTCACTCTGTGTGCCGTTGACCGACTGGAATAGAACTGTTTATAGTTAATAAAATTAAGTTAATGACTACATCTGTGCAGAGCTGGGGCCTTCAGTTTTTAAAGGTGAAGTGAAGAAACAGAATAAAATCCCTACATTCTTCGGTTTTACGGTTAGCCTCCAGTCAGTTTTGGTTCCTAGTTCTTGAATGCTACGTCAGATCTGGATGGTTTGGGTTTATAGATCAGCAGGGAGATGTTTAAGTCATTTAACACAATAATGGCTAATTGAAACATTTTATTAAAAAACTAACAAGATGTTTTATACATATTAAAATCATATTAAAGCTGACTTCCCAGTCTCCTCCAAGCAGCACTACAGCCAGTCAAAACCCCCTCCGTTAGAAAGCCCATTACATAAAATAGCTTTCATTAAATACTGAACACTATAAAACAATTAAGTGATTAAGGGTTCCTTTCTGTTAATTTATTTCTTAAACATGCTTTTGATTCGTATGTTATCTTGTTTTAAAATACAGGAACAAAAACATTAAAGTGCCCCTACGACAGCGATTAGGAGCAGAATCTCTTCTCATTCCTATAGAAATTAATGGCCCTGGCACAGGAGAAGGGTCTGCAGCCTGGGCTCACCAAAAAGAAAATCACACCAATAAAAAATGCTTAAGAAAAGTGTTCTAAAAATGAACAACCAGGTGTCTGAAATCTCCTAAATGGCTTCTATTTTTAGAAGTTTCCCTTTGCAATGCAGACTGCTGCAGATATTCCACCTGACAGGCCAACTGATCTGGTGTGGCTGAAACCTGCCATCATGGAAACATCAACTCCGATGGGCTGAGGCAAATCAGGCAAGCGTTACCTGCTGCAAGGAGCATTAATAACAGAAGGCAATTAAAGATACATTGGCTCCCAGACATCAGACGCTCAGAAACTGAGTATGATTTACCACCGCAGGCTAGATTTTTTTTTTTTATGCATAAAATTGTGCCATGTGGATTAGGATTTCTGCACGCTGTTGACGTTCCTAAGTCTTTATCTGTTTTCATCTCCATAGCTTGGCTGAGATTCAATGGATTCTTAAAAACCTGTTGGAAGAGTCTTGGTCATAAATCAGTAGACGAGGTTAGACATTTTAACGGAGGTACTTGTGCTCAGCGTGAGGGATGCAGCCAGGCAGGGGCTTGCTCTCCGCCCCTGCATCTGTGTGGGGAGCCCTGGCCCATGACAAAACCTGGGTGCCCTGTGCTGAAGTGCTAAATTTAACCCAGCTGAGAAGAAGGTTTGGTCCTGAACCAGCAGACATTGGTGGCGGTTGTGTCCCCAGTTCAGTGGGAGCAGGATCTGGGTTTAAGGGAACCTGCTTTTCATGAGAAGTGGCAGAAGGCTGGCAGCACCAGTTCACAGGTGTATGCACATGGGCTCATGGCGGTGGTTTTCATGCCGTTTCCTACTGCTGGGAGATCCTTAACTTCCAGGAGAACAAGTGTCCCGGCCAAAATCCACCTCCGCTCCCCCATGCTGTTAGCCAATCACGTGAAGATTCTGTCCATCCTCTGTGTAACTCCTCAGGGCAGGGCTTTGCGTAGTGTACCCTACTCCAAAACCAGCCCAGGTCACAGAGGACCGCAAGTGAAATCAAGACTAATTTTCTCGCTGTTAACTTCAGTGCTCATGCCCCCCGGTCTGCTCACTCCAGCTTAGATCCTGCACCCCGCAGCAACCCTCCCGGGCTCACATTGCCGACTGTCTGTGGACGCTAACGAACTCACTCCATTGCAATACTTACCCCTGTGGAAAATCCATCCCATAGATTCACTTACGTTGGGATGCAGGAGGGAAAGGGTAAAATTTTCTACACTTGCCAACTTCCTCCTCCTGTATCCCACTTCAGCTAGGATAAGCATGTTTTTCTTAGTACCGTTCACGGGGCCAGTCTAATTTAGAATGAAATAGGGAATTAGGAAGGTCATATGTTAATGAAATACTTTAAAAGAAACAATGTTAATAGAGGTCAATCTGGGCACAGAAAATTCTCCTTGAAGGCGTGAGATTTTAAGAAATTAATTCCTTTATCATTCATACAAAGGGAACTCGCTGTACTGGCTTAATTACTCTCAGGGTACACACTGGGCCCATATACTACCACCCTGAAAGTTATAATGAACCTAGAACACTGCAGTAACAGATTTCCTCTCCAAGAGATGATTAACGAGAGTTATAGGGCTTTCTAAAATTAGCCTTGAGAAAGAAAGACCAATGCTCTTATAACGTTAAAGAAAGTGCCGTGGTTTCTGCTTTCCAGTCTGAGCCTACAGGCCTTTCTCAGGCAAAGTTTGGACCGTGCTTTAGGTCTTTTATTCTCCTTGCACGAGTGGCCTGGCATTCTCAGGGGGACTTAAGGCCCCTGCTGCTGCAGCAGGGATTTTGAATTCTCTGGGGGGAAAATCTTGCTCGCACTGAAGTCACGAGCAGGAGATTTGCTACCTACTTCAGGCGAAACGAGGACCAATTTTTACATCGCCTACCCTGCGATTCTTACATCCGATAGGGCAAATTTCTATTTAACTGTGCCCAGAATTAAATTTCAAACCCATATATGGCCACGACTGCTTAAGAAGTTTAACCAGTTTTGCTTTCCACACGTACTCATTATGACACTCGCACACTTTTGGACTCCAAGACGGAGTTCCGAGCACCCACTGACAGTTCTCTGTGGGATCTGCAGACGGATCGGCTACACGCGGGTCTGCGCCCTTCTCGCCATCCTTCCCCCGTAGCTCTTCCCCACGGACTTTCTTCAGCCTCTCTCTCCCCCTTGCTCGGACCAACCACCGCAGGCACCCCGCAGCACACCCGAGCCTCTCCCGCTTGCTCGGGGACCTGCTCGGCTCCGCTTCCAAGCCCTGCCCGGCGGCTCCCGGCGCGGGGGCGGGCGCAGCCTCCGCCGCAGCCCGGGGCGCGGGTGCCCTCTGCCGGCACCGGGGACCGCCGCCTCCCCGCCTCGGGGCCGGGGCTGCCGAGTGCCTTGCGCTAGAGGTTTGTCCGCTGGGAGTGGGGGAGTCCCTGCTGCCACCGCCCCCGCGGCCGTGGAGAGAGCGGGGGAGACGTTTGGGCAGCGGTCTGGGTTTTTTTCGTGTTACGTGTCAGGTGGGAACGCTTCTCAGCCGGCAGCTAAAACATCTGAAGAAGGGAGGCGTAGAACAGAAAGACTATCGGTACGGAGGAGAAGAGAAAGGGGGAAAAAAAAAAGCTTAGCCTTTAATTACTGAATATTAGCCTGCATAACAAGGTGGGGGGAGAGTCACGGAAGAGTGAGCTTAAAGCAAGACCGGGTCGCCAGCAAGGCAACCGCAGAGATGCCAGCAGGCGATGGTCAGGCCCCGAAGCCACGCAGCAGGGCAGGGGTAAGTGACAACTGACCTTTTTGTCTCCCTTTCTACAGCTGTTCTTACAGATGTGGCACGCTTCTCACTGAGAGCCAGTTCAGCCTGAAGGCTCCCAACCGCCTGGCGCTTGTACTTACACCATAGCGCTGAGCACCAAAGTCAACAGCAAAAATTGCAAACACTTTTGTATTAAACACAGCTTCAACAGTACGACGCTATTAATGCAGACCTTTTCAGTCGTTTCAATAAGAGAATTAGGCCCTTGGCTTACTCAGGAGAATCAGCTGCAGATCATGTTTATTCCCTTCACGTCCCAAATAAAATTCCAGCAAAAGACTTTTTTTTTTTTAAATGAAGTCATTAGTATCACCAGATTTTGATTTGAAAAGGGAAAGCTCTACTTAACATATTTCAACGAATGGCAACATGAGCGCACAAAAGCTGCAATTTTAGCGATGACAGTAAACAATAAGAATAGTCGTTTCCGAGAAGTTTCTGTATCTGACTGGCAATACCAATCCATCCGCACATCCAACAGCTCAGCCGTTGGCTCTTGCAGATCATCAACAGCCTTTGCAAAACAGCGTGTAAGTACCCGCACAGCCCTGCTCAGCAACGAACCTCCCGCTTGGCTCCACAGCCCTCGGTGTACTCTGGGGCTGAGAGCTGACGTTGCAGCCGTGCAGAAAACAGGACACAGAGGAGTACATGGGAGCAACTCCTCAAACCCACGCCAGACCCTGCTTCTGTTCCCTCTTTCTTACATGAGAACCGCACATCACCTCGCCTCTGTGAAGCTCCAGATTACATTACCACTGCACTCCTTCCCAGTTCCGCTCCCCTGCCATCAACCGTGACAAGTAATTTTGTTCTTCCTAACTCGCACTGAAATCTGCCTCAGAAGGCTCTGAGACCTCTGTATAACAGGCAGTCCCAGGGAAACCACATTTTTTAACTGAGACAGCAGTTTTCAAAGCCTTCTGTTATTTTGAAGCTCCTCCATGAACCTCCTTTCTTCTAAATCTATATTTATATATTGCTGATACTCTATTTGATTACAAGGGAGGAAGCTGGTCAGTCACCACTGGGATTGCACCCAATGACTTTGAAAGCTCTCCCACCTCACCCTGTGACTGAGTGCTGTCTTCCAGCACAGACGTAGAGCTGCAGATAAACGACAAAGACATAGGACAACCCTATGTCTTTTAATGATTTCTATTTGCCACCCTGCCTATGGAAGAGCAACAGCTCAGCTGCAATAGAGAAGTTTGCTTTTCAACGCCTTGCAGCAACAGACTACCGCACGAATGTCAACCGCACCACACTCAGAGCTGCTTCATACTGAGGTTCTAAGCACAAACGAAACCCAAGAGTGATCAAGAGCTACGTGCTGTAGAACTGAATTATCCTACAGCCCTTTTCAGATCTTTTAAGCTACGTCCAAATTTCTCTGTTCTTCTTTCAGCGTGCTTGCTGCTGGTGCTCTGCTGAGGGATCAGATGAGTAACTCACAAGTGGAAACTCGGGATTAGCTTTTCTCTCTGGAGGACTTTTTGAATGACTGGCTTTTGAGTCTTAAATGATAGCAATCCTCTAACAAGTTATGGAGGAGCCTCTGAGTTTGACATTTTTATAAACACTGGCCTTTTTATCCTTGATGTTTGTTGTTTAAGGAAATCCCTTCTAGTTCTTACGCATGTACAACATATAAAACAATTGAATTAATACCATATGAGGGTGAAAAATCATGTCTATAGCTAAAATAGTTCAGAAAAACTGTGCAGCTGAGGTTCAAGATTGCCTATAGTGGCTTTGCATGTTGTTTAGACATTGGTGTTAATACTTCATATAGATTATGTGCAGTACAGATTACAACAGTATGTGCTGTGTGTTGTATAATTTTTGAACTATTAAACTTGATTCTTATGTTCTGGGGTTGTGAGTTATAACTAAACAGAATCTAAAGCACCAGCAAATTAAGATTTTTTTTTTTTCTTCCTTTATTTTTCTGGATTAAACTGCTTTGTGAGGCAGGGGGGAGACGGACCCAAAGCCAAATACTTGCACACTCTCACCCACAGCGAGCTGAGAGCTCAAGCTTCATAAATTTAAATACCTTTTATGTTCTGCACATGTATAAACTATACTGGTGGAGTTCCAAAAGAGGGATCATCTGGCTGGTTTTGTGCTGCATGGGAGAGGAAGACCTAATGGTTGTATGACACTGAGTAACGTCAGTCCGTAAAATCCACAGGTAGCCCAGCAGCGCTGACTGCAAGTCTGCACTGCCCTCAGAAATGGAGTTGCAGCTTCTTCACTGTTTTTTTTATTACCTAGCTCAATTAGACACCAATATACTCGTGACAGCACAGAGCTCAGTGCAGGCCTATGCTTAATGCTTATTCTGCTCCTCTCCTAGGTTTACAGTCCATGCTGAACTCCATGCTGTTGCAGGTAAATACAGCAATGGCTACTGTACCTGCGCTGCGAGTTCAAAGCCCCTTTGCCGTGTCCGTGTAAGTAGTGGGCAGCATGTGAGCGAACACTAGCAGAGGCAGCTAGGAAGAATATAAGGAAATAGCTGTGCAAGTAATTAGGGGAGGGAAGAAGGGATTTATTAACTATTAACGAAGATTAATCTACTAATGATCATTTTCCTTGGTTCCCTGTGTAGTCAATGGAGGTGCTCATGTGCAACCTGTAACTCAAATACCTGTTACTCAGATATTGTCTTTTGCAAATACTGGGCTGTCTCTCTCCGTTAGTGGCAACAGCCTGTTGTGATAAGCAGGTCCTAGTCAGAGAGGCTACGATACAATTAGGTTTAGAAACAGACTGTTACTCCCAGGCAGCTGAAGAGTTGTATTTATCAAGAGAAGAGGTCTTGTGATTTCCTCATCTCAGTTCTCATACGTAAATACTACCTGATGCTGGACTGCCCCAGACCAAGTTTTGCAGGAAACACCTGCAACTATTTTAGTTTATGGCCAGTATAACCAGAACCTTGCTGTTGTTCACCACTTTGCAACAAAGAGCGCCAGGAACAGCTGGCTGAGGGTCCCCACTAGAGATGCTCAAATGATACTAGAAAGCTGCATTGTTTTACTTAGGCTCTCAAGAATGAGTGATATTTCGCACTCCCATGCCTGGAGTTTACACAGCAGCATTTAAACAAACAGCTTTATAGGGGAGGAAGGAGGAACCCAAATAAAGAGTAAACCTGGTGATCCTGAAGAGCTAACAGAAGGTGAGACTACTGCCCTCCGGTTATGTTGGCAATAGTGGTGAACAGACTCCTCCTCCAGCTGTAGGCAGCTGCTGAGGTAGCCAGCCACTACCTTCTCCCTTGCTTACAGCTCACTCATCTATCATCAGGGCTCAGAAAAAACCCAAGTCTCGGCCAGATCAGTCCCTTATTCCTCGTAGGTACTCAGCATCTGGAGCTCTATCCAGCAGCTGAATCACCATAAGGACTTTTGCAAATTACACTTTTAAATAAATTTTATTTTACTTTGACATGTTTTATTGTTTACAAGGTTTACTTGGGAAATGAAACAAAAGTTAATTACATCAACTGATACGTCAAGAAAATGGATTGATTTGATATCCCCTCCAGATGGGCTTCCTTTGTGTGGCAGTATGCATACCACATCTTAAAGAAAGGAGACAGGATACGTTAGGAAGGCACATTTGAGCCATCAGACTGACACGTCTTTATTACGGTGTATTTATTTTTTATCATGTGCTTTGACAGAAGTCTCATAAAGTGTTATGCTCCTTCTGTAGGGTCAAAGTCTTGCGACCTTCCGTGATTTTAGAGAGAAGGAACATAATTTTAGAGGGCATGTTTATTATTTCTGTAAACAGTCTGTTTCTCATGCCAAGAGAACAGTTTTTCTGTACGTACTTAGATGACAGCTCAACTTTACTGGCTCACTTTCCTGACCACGTCTTGCCTGCCAAATGTTTTTGATCATAGTCTGGCAAACAAAACAATATTAATAGTAGAGCTGAGCAAATAATCTCCAGAAAACTGCTGATTTTTTTAAACCTCTTTTTATTGCTTCCATAATATCCCTGAATCAAATGCAGTTTCCTTGAGTTCAATTACAATTTTAAAGCACTCCTTTTTTTATTAAAACCAAAATAACTCAACTCTGTGGAATCAGAAAAGCCACTTGCAAAACAGTTAGGTGTGACAAAGCAGGTCCATCACATTGCGTTGCTTACGTCTCTGAAGAACCAAGTGTCCATGCCGTTCCAGCATGAAGGCACATGCTTGCCAGTTTAAACTCTGGACAGGCAGCTTCCAAACCTGTTTTTACTGGCACTAATGTTCATGGATGGTAGACAAGACCACAGCCAAAACAAATTTGTTTTAAAATCTGAACAGTCCACTTTTACAATATATACCGATTTCTGATAAATGCACTGAATTAACTTATCTTCCTTTGAAATGGTGAAGATGTATTTCAAACACACCTTTCTGAACATCCTGCATTCATGCATGACCTAATGCTCTGTTAATGAAGTTATCGTACAACGTATGCTCCAAGTCTTTGTTCTCTGACAGTCCATAAAAACTCTTGCAGCACCCTGCCGATGCCTTGAGCTTGATGCAAACGGACCCCTTACCTAAAGGTTTTTGACGGGTTTTTTGAGTAGCACAGAGCTCATAAAATCCCTCTGTGTTGCCCCACTATTATGTCAAGAAAGGCAGAATTACAGTAGGTACATGTGACTGTTATTTGTAGAACAGCTTTCTGGAAACCAGCGTAGCTGAACACAAGACAAGCTGTAAGATATGATGACAGGACTGATGGCACTGAGCTTGACCATGTCATATTTTACTCTTGTTCATGCACAGTGAACAATGTAAGAGGGATGAAGACTCTGGGTCACTACCTCCACAAACATTCAATTTCCTTTTCTAGGGATGGGTTTATTCAGGGACTTGGATGGGGCTTAATGAAAATCCTAACTAAACATATCATGCAAATTACCAGGCAGCTGTAGCTGGAATGACCCTGCTTCTTAGACAATTCGCGATACAGTGCTTTAGCAATATTTCCATACCTATGGAGAGCTGCCCCCTTCCCTCTGGACACCCAGCTGCTGGCATACCAATAAATTCCTATGAATACCCGCAATTCCCTTTGACAAAGCCTAACTCATCCTGAGGTCTCTTTGTGTTTTGTTCAGTGACTTAACCATCAGAAACCACAAGACTTCACTTCTGCAGCTCAGTCTTCCTAATCTACATTTTTTGCCTTCTTCCTACAGCAGTCTTGTGGCAGGTTGTTCTGCTTTGGCAGCCAAAAGATTCACACTCACTCACTGCCTGATTTTGCTCCTTGGTCATTCCAGATGTTTTGTTAAAAAGTCATTCACATCTCTTCGTCCTTGTTCCTTCTTTCCCAACCAAACCCAAAAAAAACCCCAAACCCAAATGCACTGCTTCAATCTCTCCTCTTTCAGCATCTCCCTCAGGAAGCAGCCATTCCATTGTGCCAACATGTGCTCATTTGATAGAAACAGAACTATTATTTAGTTAAGAATTGTTTCTAAATTGAGATATAGATAGAACCCATTCTGGCAGCAAATTAGCCGCTTTAATGCACAGTGGGTCTTAGCAGCTGTTGATTTTAAGAAACAGATCGAATTTTGTACAGATATGATTCTGAATTTTCACTGGCCATCACAGAGGATCTGGCATTTATTGCCTCTAGGTCAGAAAACCAAATCCAACCTAATGTAGAAGTCACTGAAAATCCCTTTCAATTGACAACTTGGGGGGGGGGGGGAAGCTATAGACCGATAAGCTTTAACCATCAAAAAAATTATCACTAGAATTATGATCAGAATTAACTATATTTCACTTGAGATATTTCTTACTAATGCTCAAAGCAGAGTGGTAAGAGTGCATGCTTTAAATCAGCTCTGTGCAGACTTACAGCTGCTATGTTATCCTATTAAAATTAATTTTTCTCCATTGTGGCTCATATTAATTTTCAGCTATAGAACTGCATCTAACTTCAACCATCACAGGCTTCATAAAATGAAAAATATGTAAGCATTTGGTTTAGACAGTAAAATGGTACACACAGATGAATGATGAAAGTAGATTACTGAAATAAATGCAGCAGGTTACACCTTCACCCACCGCAGTTAGTTCTTTAACATCTTTCTGGAAGGAGAACACAAACCACAAGAGAAGGGAGAAGAGGGTCTCAAAGTCCCTGTATTCCCTACCCTGATCTGGGAAAGAATTCACCGTCATCAAAGCTGTAGACTTTGGCTGTCACATTTCTTAATCGTTGTTTTCAAGTATAACCACTCAAAGTCCAAGACACTCAGACCTTTCTCCATTCATCTACCTGTGCTGTTGTAAAATGGGTAATGATTATTAGCTCTCTGCTGAGGTATAGTTATTATTATTTAAAAAAATCCCTTTAATGAAAAGTGTAGGTAAGATAAACTACAACAGAAATATCTACCTTTTTGTGACAACAAACGTACTTTGAACAATTTCTCCCTTGACTTACCACGCTACCACAACTAGAAAGGCCAAAGCATGGTTTTAAGGTCTTGAAGCTAACAAATGTAAAGCACATAAACCCCCAAAAGATGAGTAGAAGGAAATTCAATACAAAGTCCCATAAAAAAAGGCCAATTAAAAAAAAAAAGCAGCGAGAATAAGAAACCTCTACAGAGTAGGGAGAAGACTGGTAACATGGCAGAGAAACACTCGCATCTTTTTAGAAGAAATCAAATTAACACGAAACCAAATTAAAGAACATGAAATGGGCATGACAGGAAGCAGAATTGTATCTGCCGTGCTTGTCCTGCTCTGAAATGAAACCCAGTTCACCTTGAGGAGTTTCCATCCTCGTGCTGTTGTGTGCCAGAGGACAGGAGGGTTGAGTGGGAGAAGGTGTCACCAACACAGTGCCCAGGCAAAACGTCTTGGAAAACCTGTGGCAGTAGGCATCACTCGTCTTTTCCAAGAAACGGTGGAAAGTTAAAAAGGTGAATGATTTCCAACAAAATACTCAGTACCGAGAAGATCCACTGGCTCCAGTGAATCTGCACACAGTCTTGCTTGTACCTGGGATGCACTCTCCAAACTCACAATGGCATTACCACATTCCACTGAGGATGTTTTTTAACCCCAGAAGCAGCCTCTCCAGCTATTTTCTCTTGTTATTGGCATAGTTTCATTACATCTGCCGATAATCCCTCATAGTCTTTTGTTCCCTTCCGATTGCACTGATGTTCAATGCAGACAAGACAGATATTGTACAATGCATGACGCGCCTGCATAAACAGTGCAAATGAAAGGCTTGTAGTGAAAACTGAAATCATCTTTGTAAAGGCTGTGTTTAGACTGGAAAAGAATGCTGCTATCCCCAGTGAGCAAGTGGGAAGTCAGAAAACAAAAAGAGGAATAAAGCATTTAAATCCAGTGCTTGTGCAAGAGAGGTAAGGACCATGAACAATTTGGATGCAGAAACAAAGGTAAAAGGTTAAAGGTAAACGTTCCATATTCTTTACAATACCTTACTTTACAGATTATCCCCATACAGTTATTTTTTAGCTAACTGCTAGCTTTGAATTGGAAAGTGCTCAGAACACCTTGCTGAAACCCACACTTTTAAGTCGGCCTAACATCATGGTGCAAAATACCACCACACTAAGTGGGATTTCCAAGCTACACAGCAACTACTGAAATGAAGTGCAGGAACTTTGGAGATAAAACCCATCTTGCCCCCACAGCAATCCAAGGACTATAAAAAAGGAGCAGAACCTTAATAAAGAAAAAAGTGTTTTACAGTTGGAAAAAGAACAGATGCATCATGTTAATTTGCCACAAGGTGGCATGCGCTGATCTAAAATAAGTTCCAGTCAGGTAAGATTTGTAAGACCTAAACAGCAAAACTCAGATCTGTGGTAGGCAGCTTCAGCCTCACTGGAGTTTCTCCATTTGCGTCAGGTTCAAACTCGGCCTTACACTGTTAGAGAATCTTGTTGTGTTCCTAGGATTATCACCCAACTTGAATTCACACTTCTTCCTGGAAGAGAAAAAGCTTCCTTTTCCCCATTTCACCCCTCGTATTCTATACAATTGCTCTAAGGATAAATAACCTTCTCCCGGCTGCATCTAGGAACCTGTATCTCATGCTCACTCTCGCCGAGTTTGCTCCTGGTTTTGGTTCATTCTCTGAATGACAAAACGTATCTTTCAAAATATGACACTTCTGAGCATCCCTGCAACATGGATTTCTCTGTGCCACTGTCCTGAGGGGCCCTTCAGGGTTCAGCCTGCAGAAAAGAGTGGTGATGGAGGCAGGCTTGCCCCCTCTGCTGTGCCCTCCCCTCCACACCACTGTACTGGAACAAGTGTTTGTGCAGCTGCACCATGAGCCAGACCAAGGACACGGTGTGGTGAAAACCTAATCTTTTTCCTTATTTCAGACAGAAAGGAACAAAGCCAGCGTTTACTTTCAAAAAGTGTGGTATGCCTCTGTGGTTGTATCTTCATAACAAGACAAAGAAAACTTTATGCTTTCTTCTGTGAATTTTATGAACTTTATAAATTCTTTCTGAAGCACATAGGAAGTTTGTTTATTCATGTAATTATGCAATGACAAAATCTGAGAGCAGGTACCACATGGCGTGTTCACAGCCGTGCTCAGCATTCCAGCTACGGGCCAGCGAAACCCTAAACATATGAGAATTATCATTGACGGCAAAGGCACAAATCACATTCAGCAGGATTGAACACTAAATGTGTGTCCTGTAGTTAATTTAAAAAATGGAACGTGTAAACTTCAGCAACAGTTTCTGACAGATAGATACGGGAAGGGAAACCACATTGGAGTCTTTTAAAGGGAGACAGAGGTAAAAGTCACACAGCCATTTTTTTGCTTGTTTAGAAATCAGTTTTTATAGGAAATGCAGTATGCTAATGCTGTCAAAAAACAGGACATGTTTAAGATACTTCACTACTAATAGGACTAACACATTTAAGAAGCAAGCTCCACGTCTCCTACACTGACAGCTCCTTTAGCTTAAAATTAGCTTAGTAGAAAGGAGCGGCAGGGATCTCTTCAACATTTCCACTAAGTTCCCAAATCTGTTTTTATCTTTAAAAAATGTAAGTTAAAAATACATAAACACTGATAGGGTTTATGTAATTTATATACTAGAGGCACTAATTCTACAAGCTAACGTACTAATGTGGCTAATGAGACAGACACATAATACTGACAAAAATCTGCAAGTATCTTGAAAACCACAACTTAACTTCACAAGCGTGTTACAAGGACACTCACTCCAAAACCATCCTTATTACCCAGCAGACATATGTTTGTGAGAAACAAGCCCACATAAATTTTAAAGTGTTTTATTCGGGGACAAAGTCAGCGGAGCAAAGTACAGCGCTGGGTGCAAAGCACACCATCAGGCCTAATTGTGCAGGTTAAGTACATGTTCTACATACATATTCACTAGATGTCCGATACGTATTCATTAGTTTCCCAGGAAACTATTAGAATATGTAAATGTCCTTTACGCAGGCGCATTGAAGGTCTCTGGTGGTCTTCAGGAGTCCTCTGGTGGTCTTCCATAGTCTTCCTCACTTGTCCGTTGTTTGAGCCTTCTTGGATGATTCTGCGCAGTGTGATCTTCTGCACACTTTGATAGATATATCTTATTTAAAAAAAAATGCTTGTTAGCACTTCTATTACCTATGCCTACACTTTGACGTAATCCATATGGATACTTCTAAGCCAAGTTATCTAAAAAGACTGGAGTTCTTGCCTCCTTCAAAAATTGCAAGGCCATCCAGAAGCAACCCTCCCCAACATCTCACACCCTTTGCAACATCTAATACCAACCAGTAAATACTGGGGTAGAGAAATAGTAAGGCCATTGTATTCAGAAAGACAGCTTTTATCAATCACTCGCAAGGCTAACCACACTGTTGGCTTCAGTCACGTATCCAACCTTCAACACACAATTCAGCAATACCATGCCTGCCTAATTCTAGCGATAGCTGTAGCCCAAGTCAACTACTTCTAATATTTGTTCAATTACTTCCAGTTTCCTTCCAGCGAAAGCAAAAAATCATATCATTATTTATCACGTTTCAACCTAGCACACTAATGCCTCACACAGGTTTACAGCTCTTCTTACTCGTGCGTATTCAAGTGTGTGTTCAATTCCAGTATTAAAATAAACCATTACAAACCTATTTGCTCAGTATCCGAGATGCAGGTACCTTTTATGCCTGTTAAAAATGCTAAAAAATACTTTCAAGTAAGCCACTCAAAACCCTAACCCATGACTGTTTTGCATCTCTTCACCGCTGACGCTAAACCCCTTAATGAGTAAGATACAGCACAACATACACAGTTAGCTGGAGCAGAGGCCTTTTGGGGTGTAAATGTTAGAACTGCCCATCAGCTGCTGGTACAATTTACCTGAAAGAAACCGTCTTTTGAAAATTTTCAATTCAAGTCCCCAAACTTTAACCACTAAAGAGAATCAACAGCTCACGATGATGCTAAAAACATTAAACCGTGGCAGTAAATTTATTCACTAGTCTTTTGTGTAGCTCTCGGTGTGCGGCAGCTACAGGGGGCCCAAGGCCTGGCTCCTGCCCAGCCCAGGCCGGACGAGGGCGGCTGAGGGGGGTGCCGGTCCCTTACGCATCTCCGATTCGGAAGAAAACAAGCGATCTTTGGTAACGCCGGCGTCACGCTGTAGCTCTCAGGAGGCAGCCAAGCTCCGCCTCAGACATTTCTCCTCGGCGAGAGGAGGCGGGCACTCGCCCCGCCCGGCTTTGTGCCACGTTACCTCAGAAGGCCGGGGGGAAGCCGCCCAGCGGGAGAAGCCCGGCCCCACCGCCCTCCCCTCGCCCGCTCCCTCACAGCGGCGCATGCGCCCGCCGCCGGCACCGCCCTTCCCCATGCGGAGCGGCGGCCTGACGCGGCGGGAGCCAGGTGGGTCCGGTGCTCCGGTGCTCCCCCCCCCCCCCCGTGTCCTTGCTCGCAGCGGCGGCCGCCGCCCGCAGGGAGCAGCGTCCCGCTCGCCCCCTTCGACTCCGGCCCTTCAGGGTCGCGTCGCTCCCGCCGTTCCCCCGAGGTCCGCCCCCGTCGCCATGGCAGCGCGGCACGCCCGGCGGCGGCCTGGGGCTGCGGGGCAGCGGCCATTTCACGCCCCCGGTGCCCCGGGGAGACGCGGTCGCTCGGGCGCTCCCTCGGCCACAGGCCTCGCCCGTGGGGGTGGGGGCGAGCGGCTGCCCCGGCCGCGGGGGGCTGCCTCATCCCGCCCTGGCCGCCCCCCCGGCTAAGGTAAGTGAGGACAGTGTGCTCAGCACGGACAAAAAGGATTTAAAACACACTTCCTTAGCTAGTGACTTTAGGTTCTCGGGCAGTTCCACGTTCGCTGCCTCGGTGACATCCAAAGTAGAGGCCCTTCATTAGGAAATTAACCCCCACAGATAACCCCTCTCTGCCCCGCAAGCTGCCCGTCTTCCGAGGGGTGGGAGCTGCCCTGCTCCCTTCAGGGTGACTTGCCCCAGCAGTAACAGTTTTCAGAGGAACGACCTGTAACACCTGGAGGTAGGACTGTTAACATATTCAGCCCTTCCTGACAGCGTTTGCTAAATAATACTGCGGGATTTAACCTTCGCGAAGACTTGGGTCAGTTGGGGAATGAGAGGCCTATAAATGCAAGGGAGCACGGTTTCTGTAGGTGATAGCGGCAATGGAAAGCGACTTCCCCCTTTGCAGCAGTGTTTTCATGTCTTGTAGCAGTACCCTACCTCTAATCATCGCTTAAATCAACCTCAAAAAATGCAGCTCAGTCAGTCCCCTTTGGAGCTGAAGAGGCAGACGTGCCTATGGCATATTCTTCAGTCCAAACACAGGATAGTAATTTTTAGATGTAGCTATTACTGCTTTTGCCAACAGACTGTAACTATACTCTTAAGTAGATAAACAAACTGAGGAAAGATTACCTGATACAGTAGTAATCTAGACATAAGTGTTTTCTCTTTCCACAGCTCACTCGCTTTTCTGTTCTTAGAGCCGTGTTTTCAGGAGGCCTGCACCTTAGTGAAACTGAACATTACATCTGTGGAGTAATTAATCCTAAAAGAATATGTACAAAATAAATTTAAGTATTTGCAATTATGTATTGCTTGAAAGCATTTTTCCATCTCTTACTTTCATCAGTAGTTTATGTGAAACATACATGGACCCGCAAGCATAAGACAGGAAAGATGAAAGTAGGTTAGGGAGACAATCTTCAGGGCCAGATGCTGCACAAATACAGCCTCAGAGATATAATTAGCAATGTAATCCTCTCGTGACTGCTTGGGTGGCAGCATAAACCGATCTGCATAGTGTTTCTTCTACATGTTTGAGTAAATATTTTACTTCATTGTAAAGTCAATGATACCATTATGAGTTTTTTTATAACTAGTAAAATTACAAATGAGAGGAGTAATGAGTAGAAATCTGACATGAGTGAAGCTAGTTGCTGGGAAGGAATATGCGATAGATAATATAAAAAGGATTGCATGTGCTCAGATAAGGTACAAGATGGCTCGTGTCTTTTAGTACTAGCTGGCAAATATATTCCCACTTTTCTGAATGGCAAGTATAGTTTGCTGGTTTGCTTAAATTTTTCTTCCTGCTAGTATATAATTAAGAATTTAAGTCATACATGTTTAAAGAGGCTTAGTTCAATTAGGCAAGGTGAGTTTCTCATTTACTTCGCCAGGTGACTCAGAAGAGTCCCTGGTTGGGTATTTTTCTGCCACACTGCAGAGGCTGCTCAGCTAATGGCTACCCAGAGCTGGATGGCTGTTGCTGACTGCTGGCCTCAAAGTGCTCAACCAGTTCACCTGTACAAGGTAATTAATACCTGTAACTGCTTGAAACAAGTACATTTAAAAATGAACTCAGTTCTTCCCTGTTACCAGTGCGTACAGTTAAAGACCACCTGCCTAGTTTGAAGTAGTTCATTGAAGGTCCTTTCCTTCCATCTGAGGAAGGGTGCTGCTCGCAGCAAAGCTCTGTGGGAATCCTGAGCACCTCTGAGCTGCAGCCAGCTGCTTGGGGCACCATGCCTGTGGGCTCATGATCCTCCACCATCTGCAGTGACACAATGACTCCCTACTCCTTTCTCAGACATATTTCCTAGGCGTAGGTTTTCTGTGTCTTTGTGAAACAAGGTTCAGACTCTAGAATTGCTTAAGCAAATATATGACAAAACCCAGATTACTTCTAACCGTGTATTCTGTGTTGGTTTTTTTTTTTTTCCAAGAAAACACAGACATTTGTAAACGTATTTACTCCTGATCTGGGGTATTGTTGAAGAAAAGCACATAAAAACATACTTATTTCCTCAGTTTTCTCTCCACTCGAGTTTTTCCTGGACTTAATCCTATCACAGGAACATGAGGGAGATACAACCACCTGTAACTCTTGATCTCTGGCCACTTGCATTTAAATTCCTTTGACGTCTTTGGTTCTTCAGTCAGTCAGTTCCCTGGGTTACAGAGCTTGACCGTTTTGTTCCTTAGCAAAAAAACACATGATAAAATTCATGAAAGGGTCGGCTACCTTAGAGCTACTTAATTGTCTTAACATTTCCTCCTTTTCTTTACCTAGCCTGCCATTTTTGAACAGTTAAGTTTTATTGTGCATAAATTCGACAACTGTTCTGCATACCCACAGCAGGTCTAATGTTTCTTAGAAATTACATGTACATTAAAACAGTGCTTTTGCAAAGGTCATCACAGATTGGCTTAATACATGGTAGCTCTTCAGAAGTTCTAAAATTTATGAAAGAAGGATTTCTTCCTAATTTCTGTTTTCCAACAACATGACATTTGCTAGCTTTTTCAAAGACAGAGCTACCAACCCATAGTAGACTGTTACTGGATGAGGGTTTTGCGGCTACATGGATACCGCTGTGTCATAGGTGCAGAAAAAGACCTATTTCACAAAGCAGAGCTAGACGGGGTTGCTATAGCTCTCCTTTCCTTTTTATATCTAGTTAAGTTGCGATTTTTCTTTCATTTTAAAGCCTATGGCTAAAAAGAAGTTCTAGACTCTTTTCCTAGTCACCTTTCTGCATTGCAAGTCCATTGAATGACCTGTAAGTAATACTTGACACAATTCTTCAGTTTTAGAACTGTCTTTTGAATTGAAATCTTCCTATTACTATGCTGCCTTTACCTCACATTTCAGTTCATTTCCATTTTATCATTTATTGGCATTTTTAGCTAACAGTGGGACAAACAGGAAAAGAGACTGTCGGAAGTACAGATGATGAAAGAGGACAGGCATCACAGGTGGGCTGCTGCTCTGGGATCTCATAAGCAGCTAAACATGCATATTTATCTCACAACTGTAACACCGCTGGTGTAGCTGAGGTCTACCAAAGATAGGCTTTGACCCTGCTTTTGTGATTGATTTGCAGTGGTGCTGCATTATGCTTAAGGGGCAGAAATATATATTAAAAAAAATTCTAAAGGCAAAAACTTATAAAAAGTCTTTAATAACATTTCATACAGTTTTCAAGTTATGTAAAACTAAAGCATTCCCTGCAGTGTTTCAATACAAGCTGAAAATAAAGCAATATTAATTGACTTTTATTATCCAAACTATGAGAAGAGCAAAAAGCAAAAAATGAAGGTGAAAGTGTCCAAAGCCAGCTAGGAATCTAAATACATAGTTTGTACTAAATTAAAATTATCCTTAAAGTAAATTAGTTTTTAGTGCACTTTAGCGTATAGGATAATTTGATGTTTTGATTCGGTCTATGTACCAGTGAAAACAGTGCAGTCTAAGCAATGGTCAAACATTTTAATTGCATCCAGCTCCTTATGAGACAATTTAGACAGTTTTCTACATGCATAATCTGATAAATTAGTACCTAAGGTCATGGGACAGGTCAGTTTGCTAAGTCCACTGTAAAGTAGCCATGAGGCAGCCCATGCAGTGCAAGAGAAATAAGCTGCCAGAAGCCTAGTGATCCTGTTCTACTTACCTAAAAAGCTTGTTAGTATCTTTAAATGGCAGTCATGCTTCAGTAGAATTTTCTCCATTTTTTTTTAAATAGGAAAATGCCAAGCCTAGAGAGATAAAGATTATTAGTTTAGTCACTAGCATCCCACCTACTCTGTGTGTTTTTTCCTTGGAAATGGCAAATTATTTCAGCCTAATGGTTAACTCCCCCCAAAAGTCATCCTCAGTTAGCACAAAGCCTTGTCTTGACAAAAATATGATGACATAGCCTGTTTGAAGAAACATGTTGGCACCGATTCCTGGAACTAGCTAAACTTTGCAAATCACTAGGAAAAAATCAGTTCTTCAAATGAATAAACTGCCATTAATACCAAAGAGGACAAATGTAGGAAGAGATTTAAGGGGCAGCCCAGCACACCTCTGACACCTACAAATTGATACAGCAAAGAAGTGGGCTGTTGCACCAAGAATCCAAGCCATCCAAGAATTAAGTCCCCTCTGGAATCAAACAGGTAAATGGTGTTACTATATTATTGATACGAAAATAAACACCAAGTATGTCAGTGACAGCTTCTCAAACGTGAGCATTTAGAACTTTCCCCAAAAGACTGCTTATATTAAGAATTTAATTAATATTTCTTAATTATCCAAAGCTGTTCTTTGTTCTTTAGTCAAGTAAAAAAATGCTGTCTTCCTCCATTTCCTCCTACAAATTGCTTTACCAGATGCACCATTTGTTTAACACATTTTTTGTGTGCTGGTGCTTGAAAAATGTGTCCCTTTGCTCAAAATTCTTAGATTCTAATTTCTAGAGCCACTTCTATAACGACTATGAACAATGCGTGATGAAACCAAGAAGTGATGCTGCTATCGGAGAGTGTTAATTGTGCAGGGTTCTTCAGACAGGTAGTCTGTCAGTGCTTGATCTGACTTGGGAGTCACCCCTGCCTTGAGCAGGATATTGGACTAGCTGACCTCCAATTCTTTCTGCCCTACATTTTCCATGATGCTAATATGGGTTCCTGCTGAAGGTCTTTAATTCCCAGGAAGTCAACACTGCATTCTGCTGGGCCTCTAAAGCAGTGATGTGCTTTGGTTACTGCTTGGGGTCCACTCTCACAAACACCTAAGTGAAGGTGTAATGCTTACAGCCTGGCACTGAACAGGGCTGCTGGAGGCAGTGGGGGCTGTTCACCTGTTCTTGTCACACAGGGACTGACAAGGTTCAATGTTTGGAGGTTTTGAGCCCTCCAGTTCCACCTGCAGGCTGGGGAAGCTGTGTGCGCTTGGCACCTTTGGAACCAAAACTTCTACCAATGTACTAAAGGAAGATGTGTGGCGTAGGATTTTAGGCTCCGCAATCTGTTCAGGTTTTTAAGTACCTTAGTGTGTTTTCCAAAATTGTGTACAAATCTTTTAAAGCCCTATTTGTATTTAAGTTGTTTTTTTTTTTTCTTACAAATGTCCATACGTATATATAAAAATGTTTGCTGTTTACCAAAATGACTGGATGCAGTTTAGTTCATGCATGTGATTTTTTTTTTTTTTTGTCCCTGCAAGATTAGTAAGAAAGTAGTTGTGTAGTTTTAAGGACTACATTGTTAAATTGTCTCTGTTATCAGTAAATTCATTTTTCTATAGAAAAGTAGTTGGATTCTTCTTCCTTCTGATTTTTATTAGCAGTATACAGCAAAAACCTGACTACAAAATTATTTCTGAAAATTAACAAAACAATGTAGTCCTGTTATATGCTCCATCTGTGTATTGGCCAAAATTAAAGCAGGTCTTCTTCAGCTGAGATTATGTTTTTGTAATTAGTAAGGTTGTTGGCATCAGACTTGAGTTGTCTCCTGTAGCTCGCTCTCCTTGCTTGTTTAAATAATACACATATCCTATCCACAGAAGCTTGCACAAATACTTTGTTTCTAAATAACTGTGAGGCATTTTTAATGATGAGCACTGAGTAGTGCTTAATTAATTCTAGGGATTTTTTAATAAGACATGCAGGGAAGTGATAGAAATAGATGAAAGCCTTTTTTTGTCAGCTAATATTTAGTGGTTGAAATTGATTTAGTAAGATAGAATAAGATATTGTATCCTATTTTATGTAGCTTGTTTTGTTACTTTATCTAGTATTTAGTTAAATCAACAAAATCTTTGCTTTGATTTTTAGTAGATTACATCCTTTACATTCAGATGAATTTATTTTTGTTATGGTTTTGAGATTCTACTTTTAATGCAGTTAATTTATACTCAGTGTAAATACTTCAGTGACATTCGATGCTTTATTGGGCTAGGAAAAAATGTTCTGTTCTGGGTGTAACCACAGATAGCAACAAAACATTTCTCTCTGATTTTCTTTTCATGGCATTTCAAAATTAATGTATCAGTTTAATTGTGATTGATGTAACTTCACAAAATTGTCTTACAGAGATGTGCTTAGTTGTCTGATGCATGTAGACACACACAGAGATATATTTGCTTGAGGCTGATAATAGGAAAATGAGGTGAACAGAAAAAAAGGAATGGAAGATTCAGTTATTAAAACATCAGGTTGGTGTAGCATATTTGCCTCAATCCCTTTAAAATCTAGGCAGACACAGAAAGCAGTTTATGGGATGATTACCTGCATAGTCCTTAAGGCACTCCTCATACAGTCTTAAGTTAAGAAAAGATAGTTACTTGCTCTTCCCAGATTACCATCACGAATCCAATTAGCTACAGGAAATACTGTGGCAACATCATTCAGCCTCTCTTCTCTATAATGTGAATTCCGTGCAAGGTATTTCTTGTGGTTGATACTGCAGCAATGAACGGGTCAACAATCACTCATTCTTTTTGCAGGGTAACAGGTAAGGTGTTAAATTGAAATTACTGAAACTGTTAAAACTTATATAAATTTACTATGGTTTTGACTATATGAGACTTAAAAATAATTCCTCTAACTTGTAGAGTTCTTTTTTAAACTTCTCTACTTCTAAATGCTGTTAAAATGCATTACTGACAATATTTCATTCTTCTGTATGTAGTCAGTCTTACAAGTCTGATAGTCTCATAGTAAACATGATAGTCATGATCAAGAATATCTGAGTCACCAGTTTTGTTTGTAGAACAGTTAATATATTAATTTTATACCATCTCCTTTATAATTCTCAATAGTAATTACTGGCTGCCAGCTTGTTCAAGGTAGTTTAAAATAACTTCAGTTAACTGTTGGGTTAACACTACCCCAGAAAGCTGACTTGACTTAAATAATATGAATCAAGTCAATTGGTAGACCTGTCCATCAGTTTAGCTTGCAGTTTCTCGCTATTTATGTCAAAAAAGCTATGAATAGCAAATACTGAATCACCAGACCAACACCTACATAATCTTCTAATGAATTACATTCTTTTGTACATGAAAGCTGTTAACAGTCATTTGTAAATATCAAACTTAATGATAAAATGACATTCACCTTTTACTAAAACAGGTGGGGATCTTTTTTTCCCAAAGTGGGAGAAACACATCTAGAAATAACAAATCAGGTCTGATTGTGGTCCCAGTGAAATCACTGGAGTTTTAAAACAGCTGTAATATTGTTCTTCTGTGTAAATTACATATAACTAGAGTATACAAAAATTTAATTACTACCTGGTATTCTCTCTGTCCTATATCTATCTATGTGTTTATTTTCTTTTTCCAATTTTTCCGTGTTTGCTTATAGGTAGGAAATATTTCAAATAAGCCTGGGGAACTGAGGTGTGTACCTACTGAAATATGTGTGCTCAGTGCTAAACTGCTTTCAAGACTTTTGTTAATTGTAGCTTAAGTATTTCTGAAATCTCTATCAGTGAGCTTTTTTTACTGATACATACATTAGAACAGGAACCTTTGCATTTTGTTTCATTATTCATAACAATCGAGTTTAACAAAACCCAGTTATCTACAGTTTTTACAAAGCTTTAGAAATAAATGCTTTGTTATTCCTGGCAATGTTAAAATTAGATAGTCTTTTGTAATTCAAACCACAATTTAATTTACCAATGTTTCCTGTAGAAGTGACTAATTATGTCTCAGCAAATTTAGAAGATTTTTCCGTTTAAAACTATCATGATCTGCCAATCTTAAAACATCAGATTTAAAGCCTAAATTTAGAGACCAAGTTATAATTTAGTAGTTCTTAACCATATCATTAAACAGTCCTCCTTATTATATTTTTGCTTAGTCTTAGTTATATAATATCTATCTAAAACATCTTAATTAGTGCAGTTTACAAATCTTTGCATTTTGGCAATGAAACTTTATCCCATATGATCTTACATTTACACAAATACCCTGTTGACTTCTGTGGCACTGCTCACAAAAGCAAACCTTCTCAGGAAGACAAGTACCTGTTGAATCAGGCCATGGAGTAAATTTTAGAGCTGCTACTTGAGTGCTTAGGTACTAAGCTAACATGGCCCCTACCTGTAGTCTGTAGTCAACTATGTTCCTTTAAAAATTTGGGTACTGGGTAGTTACTTACATGTGACTGTAACAGGGAGAGAACAAATTCACTTCAGAAGAAAGAAAATAGTAAAAATAACCTCAACATTTTATGTGACAGGCATGAGCATCAGCATTTGCCTATATTGTATGAATATATTTGAGGTTTAAAATAACTTTTCTTATACACTGATATTTTAAAATTGAAAGCTTATCCAAGATTTTTTCATGTTAATACATAAAAGCAATCTTTTGAAATGTGTGGTCTGCTGTCAAATTCTTGTTTACCACATCCACACGAAACTGGAGAGATAGGACCTCACTATTAGATCATTGCACAGAAATGCAGTGGGGAGCTTTACAATGGGATTACTGTTCATGCCAGCAGCTGAACTGCCCCAACTAGAATCATTCCAGTCTGGAACACAAGCTCTTCTCTCTGTTTTGAAAATGTGTTCTGAAGTAAAAGATAGTAATTGCATCTATAAAATAACCATCTTAATTGCTAAGTTAGAGTGAGACCAGCATCTTCTTGACTCATTACTTTTGGGCTATATAATTGTTTTCTGGCTGCTAAAACATTAGACATTGCTCCTTTCTCTCATTTCATTCTGGAGCAAAAATTCAGCTTAGTGACTGGAAGCCACTTCTTTCCAGATCCTGAAATACTAAAAAGGAATCTTCCTTGTTACAAGGCAGTGACACCTAAGCCAGTTGCTAATTTGCTAACCCTCGTGCTGCCATCCTGCAGCCTGCTCACGTGAACCAGTAAGGTATGCCTCCTTTATTCTCTTCCTTTGTAAATCTGCCCATCATTTAGTTGCAGAACCTGCTTTGTTGTGGATTCCTGACCTTCCAGTTGTCCTACTTGCTGCATGGCACTTTACTCAACCTGTAACTTTACAAAGAGCAGTGCTTTTATTCCGGAGGAAATGGATGTGGACAAGAGGCCGCTTCACTCCTTAAAACAAAGTGGAAGCACAGAGTGGTCTCACCTATGACAGCGCAGCATGCCTATACTATTTCCTCTGGAACAAAGTCATCTCTCCGCTTTTATGAAGCAGTGAGTAGGACTTGACAGCTGTCACGTTACCAAATGCAACAAGTGAATGAAAAGTGCAAACAACAGGAAACAAAAAATGTTCTATCCTTTCTGTTAGGAATTGGTCTGCTCAAAAGTGGAAAAAAACCTCCCACCTCAAAAATACATAGAGACATCAAAACAAGTATAAAATCCACACCTGGAGGGAACCTCCTGAAATATCCCCCTTAGTGCTTGACATCTGAAAGCGTATCATGATTTCAAGAGGCCCTTGTTTCCTTGGATAATGTGGTACTGCTTTTTACTTCAGTCAGCCAATAACACGGACATTGTTTTTTACTATGTTTTGGCTTCATTAGCAGTGTTGTTTATGCATGCTTAATGACATTGCTTCCTGTGATAAAACATAAAGAGATGGAACATCACCTGAAACAGCGTTCCATTTCTTAAACTGGGAAACAGGGATTAAAAGACTAGCTGCTTTGCTGTCATGGCAATAGAAATGCATGTCAGATATGATTAAGGTGGTAGCATGATTGCCATGTGACTCGGTTCCCTCAGATAGCTAATGAGGACCATGACCTGGAATAATGCTCCAAGCTTGTTTTTTTCCTCCAGCATCTATCAAGTGTTAACGTGATGAACAAAATGCTGAAGAGGACCTTTTAAAAACTAAGAATATCTGGTACATAGAAGAATCAGGAGAGAGTTGTTTCTTTTACCCAAGCACCATTTTTATGTTTAGCACTCTCTTTATCTGTGCAGGAATACAATACCCCTTTCCAGCAACATCAACACTGAAATAGTACTTCCTGTCCTAAATTACAACATTTTATATCTGTTCAAGAGAGTAAATGCTTCACTCTGTAAAGTGATTTGTCGCAATCTTAACTTTATTTTTTAAATAAGTATATGGGAATTGATCACACTGTACGATTTAAAACTCCTGCCAGGAAGTAAATTTAACAAATTGGAAGACACACAGACAACATATTTAAGTCAGTTGGAACTGCCTGGTTCTACAGAACAGACAAAAAGGATTTGGTATATCTTCTGAAATAAAATTGAGGGAGGTCTAATTTGTTACACAGCAAATAAACACATTGCTTACTTCTGCCATTTAGAACAATCTGGCTAGTATTTTGTAATACTGTAGGTATGTTATCTTCTGCATTAATGTCCATCTCTTCCCTTTTCAGTTAAGAGACCTTGTCACCCTGAATTCTGGTTTAAAAAAAAGGAAAATAGTTTTAGATGGTAGAAGTATCTCTGCTATTTAATCTCACTGCTTCTAACAGTTGGGTACAAGGAAATAGGAAAACTAGAGAGTCATACTGGTGGTGGTTCTGCTGCCCATATGAGACATGTCTTTTTCAAATGCTTGTGTATTATCTGGACAAGCTATTAAGATTTTTTAAGAGAACTTTCTGAGAAATAGAAACCAACAGTTTTTTGTTAATTCAACTGTATTGCTAAAGAGAATTTCTGGGGATAAAATAAAGTTATTTCTTTAGCTACAAAGTTTCCTTTGATCATGAAAGCCATCCCTTACTGATTTCAAAGTACTCTGGAAAAAAATTAGAGCTTTTGGAGCAGCTCCAAATAGAATGCAATTATATGCAAGTATTCCTGCCTATTAAAGGTTTGACTTTTAAAAGTGCAGAGTCAGATGGTCAAGTAGCTGAGTAGAAAATGCTCCAGGTACTCTTTAATCTTTATTAAGAATCATCTTGATTCATATTCTTACTAATATATTTACATTAGAAATGCATTTTTGAGCATCACTGAAGTTTCAAAAGGCCTTTTGATTTTCACAGACAAATGTAATTCTCATCTTTTTGAGGTGACCGATACAGCAGTATTAAAGGGTTATTAATATGTACGTGTATTCTGTTCCCACCTTTAAGCATCTTGAAAAGCACAGAGCTGCATTAGATGGCTCTGTGGAATAACGTCCACTAGCATTGTTGGAAGAATAATTTATTCAAGTATGTGGTAGATTGTGTAATATCTGAATGAATGAAATTCTATTTGAATCTATTTAAATATTTACTTTAAAACCAAATATATAGAATTATAGATAAAAGGTGGACAATGAACAGCAGGCAGGTCACCCTTCAACACGGGACAGGACTGTTAAACCATCTAATCCCCACAATGTTTTCTGGTTTTGGTTTATTTTAGCAAATCTGTCTTTTAAAACACTGTTTATGCTGCTGAATCGTAATACTGGTTTTGCAGAATTTGGGACCTAACGTTTATCTATTTAGTAAAGTCTCTATAGTTATACATACAGCAGAGACGTACTTAGTTTGGTATTAAAAGAACGCTTCTTTCCTATACTTGCAACTGTTTTCCTACAGACATAAGAGAAACAGAATGGTAATCTTATACTGGGTAAGAATTTCCACTCAAGATCCACGTAAATGGTTTATTTAAACATCACAGTGACCGATTAATATGTTCACGTTTACAGCTTTCCTTTAGCTTTCTTTTTGTCAGATAGAAGGTCTTCAGAGCAGAACTTACCTTGTATTAGAAGTTATAATAAAGCATGAGAAAAAACTGTTTTCTGCTTAGACAGGCTCTTGTGTTCAGTTTTCTTGTTAGAGAATCATCACGTATGTGACTTCAGACTTGCCAACAGACTATAAGCAAGGAGCAGAGGGAAGAGAGCAGAGAAAGCATATAACCTATGGACAGTCTGTTTGGCAGGTATCAACTAAAATTATAAATGGTGTGATCTAGAAATCATGCTGCTGTTATGATATTACTAGCTTTGCCGAAACTTAACTTTTAAGAATTTGAGAAAATAAATATGGCATTACATTAAATACTTTCAGTTGAGTGATTCTTGTCCATATAAGACACACAGTTATAAAGTACATACTCAGCCAAACTCTAGAACTTGAAACACAGAATCTACTAAACTTTTAATTGCTAGGGCAAACAGTGAAGCTCTTGAATTTTGAGATGACTGCACACCAAAAAGAAAGTACAGTCCATATCTGACTGGCCAAATCTTAAGCCTTGGGCAACTCTGTAACCAGGTGCTAGGTACTCAGCTTTATCTTGCATTTTTGAGCTTCTGTTGTAGGTTTTCAGTGAACATACTACTTTTTTTAACAGGTACTGCAATGGCTGCAGGAGTTTTGCTGCAAAATGAACTACCGTATTCTTCATTGCTAGAGAGCAGTCTATATCTTGCAAATATGAGTTCAGGTAACAATTTTTCTCTGATACACCATTCATAAAAAGTGCTTAGACAAATTCTGAAAAAAAAATTCCATAGAAAATTAAAAAATATTATCCCCAGTTATAAACATGAAATGTCTCTAACAAAACCAAATTGCATTACTTTATCATCACCACGATGTGTTAATATGTTGAGCTGTTTTCCAACTTTCATATTGTCAGATCTCTTAATTGAAGAAATGTGATTTTTGTGTTCAGAAACTGCCTAGCTCTCTGAAAATACAAACACACCTTCAGCAAAACTCCCCTTTCTAATAAAGTATTTAAACTCTTATAGGTTGTAATTCTTTCTTACTATTTTGGGTAAGTACTTGCAAATCCCGCTAGATTCAGTAGGAATATAATGATGTGCAGTGTTTTATTTTGCTCGTTTCTGGCTCCACTATCATTTGATATATACCAAAGAAAAGTTTTTGGGAAGAGAAAGAGGAAAAGAATTAAAGATAGGAAAGCAATATAATTAATTAGAAAACATTTTTCATGTTTCTTGGATATAGGTAGCACTTGTAATAGCAATCTCCTTTCTCCACCCCCCACCCCCCAAGGCATATTTAAATATTTCCTCACCTCTTGATACCAGCTTTATTGCTGAATAAGAATAGTCAAGAGTTTTGAGACAACAGCTAGCAGAGTCAGCTTTAACATTTTCCTTTTCTCATATGATATCACTACTGATGTTTCAGGCCTGGTATCTACAGCAAACCTTACCACATCTCCTTAACAGCCAGGGTGCAGTATGCAACATTCAGTCACTTAATTCCTGTTCAGTACCTAGAAGAAACAGTAGATTTTTGCCTGATGAATTTTTATCACAAGAGGGCTTTCTCTTACGCAAATTCCTCTGGAAGAGTTACTGGTTTTGTGGTACAAAAAGAAACACAGAGTGAAGGCATATACTATCTTTAGGAAAATGCAATGGGATTAATTTGCTTATTGAACAAAGTTATGGTGGGTTTTCTTGATTTTCCCAGTCTTTCTCATTAACATGCACTCTAATGCACAGACAATGGGATGACAAAGTTTTTTAGCATTGCTATAGTCTGTCCTCCACATGGTTGCATGATAATTTTGTGCTTTTGAGTGTTGCAGTGTTTCTAGCTGGCTCATTCTCCTTGGCACACTGGAAGCAAAGTGGGAGGCAATTTGCTACCTAATACCTACCTTCAAAAGCCTAAAGCACTCAACTGATACATCTTCTCCTCCCCATAGTCTGCTTTATCTCAGTCTGTAGGGCTAACAGCTTTGCTTAATAAAAAAACTGTGCCCTGAAAAAAAAATAAGCCTTTTGTTTTGAATAACAAATTGTGTTTTGTTAGAAGATATGAATGGTCCAGAGCGAACAGTCTACAATTCATCCTGTACTGAACCATTTCAGTAGGAACACACTAATCCCAATCATTACAGAGCTAATGATGCATTTTGGAGCAACTAAGTGGAGGAGGAGAGGTGGTTGTGGAATGTTAAACCAAGAGGTGGGGGAGTATAATGTACTTGCACATTTCTTAGGAAGCAGAGCCTCCAGCTACGTTTTGATTGTTCTTTTGAATTTAGTATTTTGTGTCTTAACGAGTTCTGAATGCATGTTATTTACAACTGACTAAATACTCGCATTGTTTATAGAAAATGTTTTGGTTGTTCCCAGTCCATTTGCAAAATTATCTGCTTGAAATGCAACTATTTTCATCAAGCAGCAGAACGGTTTGTCCCAAACAGACCCAGTTCCTATAGAATAGAGCAGCCCAAGGATAACTGGCAGCAGCGCCTTTATTGTTAGTTACTATGGAGACAGCTCAACCCATGCAGACTAGCTGCTGGAGCATACAGAAGGATGCGCAGCTCTCAGCAACTTCAACGCTGAGCAACTTAAGATTTCCGTTCAGTGCGTCCTCAGCAGCCTTCCTAGACAGTGTCTGGGGCTGGTCAGTCATGCAGGGTTCACCCCGAAGGCGTTCAGCAGTGAGTATTTTTAGCAACTTTTTCCAGGGTCGGAGGCATTCTTCCTCTGATCCCCTTCTTCGCATAATCCAGAGGCGTCGGAGCTCAGTTGTAGAGGTACTCTCATCATCGACTCACCGGGTTATGGTGGCGGTATCGTCTCTGAGCCCTGAGGAGCTGGATGCAACTTTTCCTGAAAAAAAAAGTAAAGTAATTTTCATTAAGAGTGTTGTCAGTTCTGGGTATTTTCTCAGTATTAATTTAATGTACTTTTGCTCTGTTAGCTATGTTTTATATATATGCATAAAATACTGGGCTTAAAATTTTTTCCTGTATTTTATATTTTGTTCACTGATTCCTCATTCAAGGATTAATATATGCTTTTCACTCTGATAGCTTGGTTATAAAGAATAGATAAAATAGAAGCACACATTCACACATACACCAAATATATGGCTAAGTATTTTCAATTTCAGGTGGAAGAGGACCGTGACATTTTTTAATGTTGCAAAGGATATCACACACCTCTCCATTAATAAGAAAAAACAGTACTGTGAGAAAAAACAACTTCTGCAGTAATGCAAGCAGTTTTCCCCCCTCAGAATGCTTAGTTTAAGTCTGTGTTGAAAAATGAGCCTTAAATATATATTCCATATATTCATGCTGTTTGTAACTTCATCAATTTAAGGTTGAACCCATACTTTTAAGTTCGAGATGAATTTCTAAGCTGCCTTACTAAATCTGGTTTTGCCTGTGTTGTAGGAAGTTCAAGGCGTCCGACAGCAAAATACACTAAAGTAGGGGAGCACCTTCGGCATGTCATTCCTGGTCACATGCAGTGCTCAATGGCATGTGGTGGACGTGCTTGCAAGTATGAAAACCCAGCTCGATGGAGTGAGCAGGAGCAAGCCATTAAAGGGCTCTACTCTTCTTGGTAATAAGCAGCATTTACTCTCACTAAATATAACTGCATCAATTGTATTTATTAAAAGAGAGAATTCAAAGGAAAATAATGAGGGTTTTTTAGATCAGCTACTGCTAAGTATGGAACTTAATGATAACTTGATTCAGAATTACAGCTTAACAGTAAACCATAATGGCCATTGTACATAGCCCAGTAAAGATGAAAGATTTCTGTTGATTTACAGTAATTTTGGTTCAGATCCAAAAGAATAAATACCTATCTGTCATGAATTATTAAAAAACTACTCTGGGTTATACACAGGTCTTGCTATGGTTTAAAATGCAAATTAATTAAAATGTGTTCATAATAGAATTTAAAAGTAAAACCATTTACTGAAGAAGAAATAATGCATGTATTCAAAAGTGTATTCATATGCAATAATAGTCACATGAAATGTATCTTTACATTCTCACGGATTTTTTTGTAACAGCAAATGCTATTGAGAAGCATACAAAACTTAAAAGGCCAAACAGAAATCTGAGTGCAGATTTCTATTCAAAGGAATTTTTTAGTATGTTCATGGGCGTGACATTTAAACAGTTCAAGTAGTGGTCTTTTGGTATGTCGTATCTGTATCAGCTTAACAAGATTTATCACTAATATGATATGATAGTAGATTTTTTTGAAAAATAATTTCTAGTTAATCAGCAAGGTATTTCTGTCTTTCTTGAATATAGCATTAGTATTCTTATTTTGGCAGAGTCATACCCAGGAAATTATTAATAACAGTATTATTATCTACTTTTCTAATTTCTCAGGATAACAGATAACATACTGGCTATGGCTCGACCCTCAACAGAATTAATTGAAAAGTACAACATTATTGAACAGTTTGAAAGGTAACAAATTTAGTCATTATTTATTGTAGGTATTACTAGTGTAATTCCTGATCCACTTGCAACATAGATTTATATTGTTGATAAAGATCCTTTCATTTTAACGATACACAGGTAAAGATTTATTCTCCACTCAGAATAAATGTGTGTTTCAGAAAATAAGGGATAATGAGATTTTGGCTGCATATAATACTTTGACTCATCCATTCCTTCCTTAAGATGTGGCATAAAAACCATAATTAACCTTCAGCGTCCTGGGGAGCATGCAAGCTGTGGGAATCCACTGGAACAAGAAAGCGGTTTCACCTACCTTCCTGAAGTTTTTATGGAGGCTGGAAGTAAGTTCACTCCTGCTGCTGTTCTCACTAATTATTGATTTTGGCACTTAAAGATGTTTTTACTTGAATTCTTGTGTGTTAAAAGCAGCTATGTAAGAAATGTTGCACAAAATGTGATGTAAACATGAAACTTGCCAAATATAATCAAGAGAGAATAAGACATTATTGAAGATCTTATATATGTAGAATGAGATGGAGACTTTATGTTCAGGTGTTCAGAATAAAGAAAGGACAACAGCTAGTTAAAGTTTTCTTTTTCTTCTGAGTTCACAATTATGTAATACATTAATGGTGTTTCAAATTCTGGTACAATTCATGTTTTCTATCTAGACTATAAAAGGTTATTTTATTTGAGGACATCTGTATTGACAGTATTTTTGTATTTTCATATTACGGTGAGATGATAAAAAGTGCCTTTCTGTAAGAAGCAGCTTTTGACTGAAGAACTGCTTTTATTTCTAAAGGGAAAAAAAATACCCTCTACCTATATATAGCTCAGTAATTTTTGTATGAATCACTCAGTTCTGTTACACCTTTTACATTCTAGCTGAACTTCAGTTTGACAAATCTTTGCTAGCTTCATGTATTTATCAAATTTCAATAGCAAGTATAGACTGAAAGAGGAAAATAATCTCTTGCAAACAATATGTAGTCAGATTCTAAGATCCATTATGCAATTTTAGTACTATCATTTATTATTAGTCATTTCTCCTCTGCATATAGTACTGAAAATTTCACATTTGGTAGAGCAGAAAATAACTCTCTCTCTCTTTTTATTTTAGTTTATTTTTATAATTTTGGATGGAAGGATTATGCAGTGGCATCTCTCACTACTATACTTGATATGGTAAAAGTCATGGCTTTCGCCTTGCAGGAAGGGAGGGTAGCCGTTCACTGTCATGCAGGACTTGGTCGGACAGGTATGTGCTCTACTGCAAGATCAACAGAACTGTTTTTCTAAAAATGCAAAACACTCTCTGGTTATAAATTATTAATAACTTGCTTAGATTCTATGTCATTGTAAAATGTACGTATATAAAATGGTTAAAAATGTTAAACAAATTTGTGAAAATTATCTGATTGGCTAGAGGAGATCAGTTTTAGTATAATAAAAAGAGAAGCCTGTGAGGTTAGAAAATTTTTGAATTTGTATAATAATCCCCTGTTACATTCAAATGGGAGGGCTTTATTTGGTGGGAAAAATTTACATAGTACACTTTCATTGTCCAGTATCTATTACATGTTTACAAACCTGCCACTCATTGTTAGATCAGGTAGTTTTGGTGGAACAGCTAAAACTTCATTTACATCTTTCAAGACCTTTTTGCCCATGTCCTTCCTTTAGAAGCCCCCATTGCTCCTGTGTTGACAAATGATGGAACTCCTAGAGATGCTGTGGTGAGAAACTAGCTCTCACTGAATGTGTAGTGAGAATGGGTTTACAATATATGGTCCAACCAATGCGACTATACTTGGGTAACAGCATCACATAATAGAGGGAATAAAGCCTGTATCTTTACCTATATTTTTATCCTGTAGTTCCACTAAGTATTTGTTTTAGTCTGATAGTTCTTCAACTAATGCTTGTCTTTATATTTTCCAGGTGTACTAATAGCTTGCTACTTAGTTTTTGCAACAAGAATGAGTGCAGATCAAGCAATTCTTTTTGTCAGAGCAAAAAGGCCTAATTCTATTCAGACTAGAGGGCAGTTGTTATGCATCAGAGAATTCACTCAGTTTTTGGTTCCTCTGAGAAATGTATTTGCATGCTGTGAGCCCAAGGCACACACAGTGACACTGTCTCAGTACTTGACCCGTCAGAGACATCTGCTCCATGGTTATGAGAGTAGGCATCTCAAAAACGTACCAAAACTTATTCATCTAGTTTGTAAATTGTTGCTAGACTTGGCTGAAAACAGACAAGTGATAGAGGCAGAATTGTTAGATATACCAGATCTCTCAGCTGAAATTGAAAAGACCGTTTCTCAGTTGGTGTCCACACAGCTAGATAGAGAACTCACAAGGCAGGACAGTGATACGTCAGACTCCTCCCACACCCACTCGTCCCCTTTTGAGACCCAGGATTCTCTTTTCTCCCTGGGACATGAATGTGATCCTCTTTGGAAAAGAAGGAATGTCGAATGCCTTCAGCCTCTTACTCATCTGAAAAGGCGTCTAAGCTATAGTGAGTCAGATTTAAGGAGAACTGAGTTTCTTTTAGACCAAGGAGAAACTGCGTGGACAGTACCTGCTCAGATATTACTGTGCAATAAACTTAAGCAGAACAATGGTGAGGAATGTTCTGCCACAGGTGAACAAAAGCCACAGCTGGATTTAAACAAAGAAGCATTAGTGCGTAATACATGCAAGTTCTGGAGTCAAGGTAAATTTAATTTGGATGGACGAAAAGATGGATCCTCACTTTATCACAGAAGGATCTCTACCAAAGAAGTACAACGCAGCAGAACCTTTTCTTCAGGTCTAGCATCTATCCACAGTACCAGGGAACCTGGAACGCCAAGGCATAATTTTACCAATGAGATAGGTCATAGAAAAGACGACAAGACTAATATGTATAGCAGAAGAGTCTATGTGTCTGAGGACTCTGATTCTTCTTCTTCTTCTAAAGTGAACTTCTCCATTGGATATGAAAGCCAAGGGAGCAAAGATGTGTCAGAGACAATTCCACACATTGTTCTGCAGTCAGAGTTAAGTTTGGAAGCCCGAAGAGTTTTGGCAGCAAAAGCACTTGCAGATATAAATGAATTTCTGGGAGAGGATGAAGTGAAGCAGAAGGTAGAAATGTGGCAGGTAATTTTTAACTTGATTCAATGTTATAGGCTCTGCATATTTCACTTAGGTTAATTCCTAGAATGGCAAAAATGCCACCATGTGCTTTGAAATGGCACTTTGGGACACCAGTTTATACTGTGGTTCAGTAAATGATTCTATTTGTCAGTTACGGGCCAGTTCTTTCAAAAGCAAGCAAAATGCACCTACAAATTTTCGTCTCTAGCAGGAGGTTAGAACATTGTTTCTGGTTGTGTTAATTCATTTTACTAACTAGTGAAAGTTAATGCAATTATCTGTCCTTGTAACTTGGCTTCTGGTAGCATAAAGGTACTACAGGTTTTAAGGTAGAGCTGTGTTGTTTTTAATCAGTGCTTTCTCAGAACTAAACAGAGGATTCTATGTGTAAATGTAGAAGAATTTAGTTGAAACTTAACTGCTTATCCACAAAACCAAATCCTCCAGCAACATTTGCTTTGAAATTGGAATCCAAAGCTGTTTTATGTATGCTAGTAGATAATTGGGATGTTCTGAGCAGCACAGTTTATGTCATTCTTCTGTTTTAAAGAATCACTTGTATTACTGCTGATTAATGTTGATGCTTTGGAAAAAACTAGAAATTTTTTTTTGTAACTCTTAAGTCTTCTTTTTTTGTTGGAACATAAGCAGCCAAGTACTGCTACAGTCAGAAGAGAATGTTGGCAAAAGTAAATAGATGATGCATCTTCAGTTTTGTTTTGTTTTGTTTTAAGAAAGAACTGAATTCTCGAGATGGAGCTTGGGATAAAATCTGTACCGAGAGAGATCCTTTTATCCTCTGTAGCTTGATGTGGTCCTGGATAGAGCAGCTGAAAGAACCTATTGTATCCAAAGATGATATTGACATGCTGGCAAAAAATTGCACAGAATCACAGGATGCACTTTACTTACTGAGAAAGGTAGATATTATATGTGTCAATTCATTCTTTAACTGCCAAGTACATTTTGTTAATGTGTGTTAAAACCATTTATGGCCTTTTAGGCAAGGGAATTGCACTTTTAGAAGGCAACTTCAATCTCTTTAAAAATCAGAATGAGGATTATTTTGCTATTGAATAGCACGAGTGGTAATCAATACTATGATGATGAGTATTATAAGAAAATACCAGATACTATCTTTGAACACCATTCAGTAGAAGCTCAACTTCAGCATATTTCCCTGCAAATTCTGCAGTTTGAGACCCAGAGGCAAAAACGAGAAACCTTTTCTCTGTGACTTGATGTATGGCTGTCGTTAATGTCACATCTGGCAGCTGTGCTTAATGGTTGTCATACTTGCTGTGCAAACATCTTAATCCATCAGCTTTGGAAGAGCTGGGGCAAGGAATAGGAAGAATTTGCCAGTTCAAGGAATCAGAACCAGGCCAAATTATTCTTCATAAATCAGAACTGTGGCCATTGGTATTCTGAAATGCCTGTGAAAAATGGGTACTTCTGATCCAAACTGTTAAATTGTGCTTTCCCCAAAGGGCTAGATGCCAGGTAAATTAAAAAAAAAAATTCTCTATTCATGATCTCTTAATTACACAAATTAATTTCCTAATTCTTTGGGACTTCTTTGTTTCTGAAGTATTTTTGAAGAAAATAGGGCCCCTTTTAACAGCCTCCAGATGTCCAAGAATACAGCTTAGAATCAATAGGTGGTCAGAACTTTATGTGCAGTCAGCATCTTCATGACATGACATTCAGAATTCCTGAGTTCATCTAAAAACATCATGTTTCTTCCTGAAGCATTCTTCCACTCTATCAGAGTTCTAACTTTCTGTTTGTATTAAATAAAAAATAACTGCTTGATACCTGTTATAAATGAATGGGAAAGGAATAATAATTATGGGGTTTTTTTAAATTTAAAAATATTAATTTTATCTGGCCTTAATTTATCCTATATTATTTCAGAATCACAGAATAGTTGAGTTGGAGGGGACCTCTGGACATCTTCTAGTCCAACCGCCCAGCTCAAAACAGAGTCAACTAGAGCAAGTTCCTTGTATGACAGATGCTCCAGTCCCTTAACTGTCTTTGTGGCCCCTCACTGGACTTCTTCTAGTATGTTGATGTCCCTGTACCAAGGACCCCAGAGCTGGACCCAGCACTCCAGATGTGTCACTTCCATTGACTGGCTGGCAACTCTCTAATGCAGCCCAGGATGCTCTTAAGCTGCCTTTACTGCAACGGGCCATTGCCAGCTCATGTTCAACTTTTTATGCACTGGAACACCTAGGTTCTTTCCTGCCAATCTGCTCTCCGGCCAGTCAGTCCCCTGTATGTACTGGTGCATGTTTAGCTGCTCTTCCCAGAAATCCCTGAGGTTTTAATTTAATTTTCACTGTTAAGTGACCTGCCAGTGTGGAGATCAGTCTACCTGAGAAAAGGGATGGGAACTAGCAGGCACAAAGATACTGTTGCTCCCTTTATGTATCCTTGCTGGCACTGCCCAGGTGTCTTTCTGCGAGCTTCCTTTAATGGAGACTTGGTAGGACAGAGAGAGGTGCAGATCATCCCATGTTAGTTGGGGGAAGAGCCCTAAACATGCATAGCATTTTGGGCTGAAAAGATCAAATCTCTTTTTCTTTGGCAATTCACATGAATGCTACTGTTTGCGTAGGGGACCTTGAAAAATAAGTCTCCAGATGCACACCTGACCTCCTAGAAATTTCCAGAGCAGTTTGTGGTACACTACAAGAGGAGAGTTTCTCCCATGATGACTGAAGTAATTATATAGAGGCTCTTTACGCTTGTGAAAATTCCCTTCCCAAGTTCTACACCTGAAGGTTTCAGTACAGGAAGGCACATTCTGATATTTAAACAGCAATTAACGAAAACTGAAAGTTAAATGTTTTTCATAAAAATATTTCTTCTCATGAACTGCTGTTCCTTTTACCCACCAGGAACAGTGTCAGACTATCCTTTGTATTTTACATTGCGTGGTGAACTTGCAAGTGCTACCAGCTGATGTGGAGGAGGCCTTACTTGCTCGTGCTATTAAAGCTTTCACTAAGGCAAGTAACTGTTTGTCCATGACATATTTATTTGTTTTAAATGATGAAGGGTGAATCAACAGAGCAGGCTTCTGTGAGAAAAATTACAGTAATTCCTTCACACTTAGCGTACTCATGCTTATCTATTTCAGAGTTTACATTTTATAATAATCAGACTACAGAAAGGATAGGAAATGTTCTCAACAAAATTAAATTCTGTCACTACAGCCTTAATCCTTCAGTCTCATTTTTCTGTTTCTGGATCACTGCCAATTCACGGACTTCTACAAATTAGGGAAAGGATAATTTTTAAGTGGTGAGAATAATCAGTCACTGGGAGTAGGTTACTAAAGGCTTTGGTAGATTCTGTACTACTTGAAGTCTTTCCATCAGAGTAAATCATTTTCTGAAATTACATTGCAGTATGTTTTGGGCCCTTAATATAGGATGTGTGTAACTAACTTCTGCCTTTGGAATCATTTAATATCAGTGACAGGTAAAGCTTGCTATTGCTGAGCTCAGAGCTGCTTTCTTCTCAGATTCAGCAGGTGAAATTATTTGAACAGAACATTCATCACCCTGCTTCCTAATCTCTTGTAAGTCTACAGACATGTCACCTGTTAAAACAATCATGACATTTCTCCTTCTACTAGTTTGTTTTAATGTCTAGTCAGCATACAGTTGAAAATACTTGGCATTAAGTAGTCCATCAGGAAATACATACTTTCTCTGATAAAAACATTTTTAAAATTTTCGTCATCTACTTTGCATTTTGCTGTATGACATCTGTTTAACAACTGAACTTAAATTTCTCCCTTTTATTAGATAAGCTTTGATTCTGAAAATGGACCATATGTTTACAATACCTTGAAAAAAGTATTTAAACAAACACTGGAAGAAAAAAGAAAAAAGCTTAAGGAAGGAACAGAGACTCCCTCTTGATTTCTGCACAGCTATGCTGAAGAATTAGATGGACCTACCAAATTATTTTGCATTGTCCAGCTACTGTATTTTGTGCTATCTGGCATGATTTACCTAACTTTAGGTAATAGTAGTTATTAACAAAGCATTTTATTTTTTTAGAGAGCGCTTTAGTGACAATTGTTCTATCTACACAGTTCTAAAAACAGCTCCTGTGTGACTGTACCGTAGAATTTGGTTTCAGGTACTATGCTTTTATATTGTGAACTGTTCTCTTGTTTTCAAATGTATTTATTGGTTTAGAAACCTCTGTCATTGGCAAGCAGCATTATTTTCAAGTTACACAACTGCCATAAGTTCAGTGCCATGGTACACAAAGGTTTAATGCATTGAGTTAATATTTATGTATTACATATGTTTACATTAATATTATTTGATTTTACTTTGCAGAAAATAAATATTGACTGAACTTATTAAACTCCTTTGCCTTTTAGAAAATTTAAAATAAGACTAAGAGTAATAACGAACAGATCTTGAGGTCTGCTATTGACAGCAGATAATTTTTTCCTTTAGATCTCTTAAATCTCTTGTCACCAGTATGTTTCTAAAACGTGTTGCAGTAGAGAAATACATTTAAGTGTATTGAGTATTAAGTTATCAAGGCCTTAATTTAAACATTTTTGGCTCAGAAAGCTTTAGAGTGTTTTAAATAGAAAATTGATTGTTGCATTTTAAGTACTCTGATTAAGAGTAAAATTTTACCTTATTAGCTAAATTTTTACAGATCTTATTTTAAGTGAGAAAACAATTATCAAACCTTAATAAGGATATCATTCTGTCTGTACTTATGTTCAGCAAAACCATATATAAATAAGTGTTAACATAATAATACTAAAAAATAATCAGAGCAATATACTTTGTAGAGGCATTTTTATCTAATAAGACAGAAACAACTGGGATATCATCATAACTGCAGTTTTTGATAACAGTCTTAGGATTCGGACTGGAATGCCAGTTTGCAGGATTAACAGTTTATCCAGTTTGATATATTTAAGTAGTTAAACAGGAGCCTGTCCCTTTTCCAAAATATTTTTATTCGGTACTGTAAGTGACTAATATTTAGAGTTAAAAAGAGACCAGTTTATATATAAATTATATTGCTTCAACTGTTAGATGATTATATATCAAATTCAGATCCAAACAAGTACTTTGGCAGAATCATCCTAAAGTAAGCACACTTGAAAGTAAAATATTGCATATGAATCACATACACAAAAGCAGCTTTGTAAAGAGGCAAGGCAACATAGCAAGCAGTTTAACAGTAGCCAGCATACCTTAGCAGTCAGACTTAGGAATACTAAGATGCATTTGCAGGTGTCTTAGTTTCCCATGAAATTATTTCAGTTTACTACAGTTAACAGCTCCGAACAGCTAGCACCAATTCCTGGTATTATACACTTGAGGTGTAGAAACCAGCCCCGTATTGTTTCAATAGGTACGGTTAACAAGGACTTTTTAACATATCATTAGATCCAGCTAGAATAATCTTTCTGAAGTTAATGTCAGGTGTTGGCATTTGAAAACTTACCTACACGCTGTCCATGTAAATGGATATTATAGACGTGGGTGCTTTATTTAGTAAATTTTTGGTTCACTGACAAATGCAGTTGCAATTATGGCCACATCTGATTGAACCCATCATGGGAAAAAACAAAAATAGCCCATCTAAATGAATAATCAAACTTACAAACTTTAGGAGCAGCCTGTTAATTAATTTGTGACCTGGGTGATGTAAATGCTTAAATAGCAAATACTCCTTTTCCTGATCACTTCCGCAGCACTAAACCTGATTCATAGCTTTGTGTGACAGCCTTGCAGTTGTGGGTTGTGTGTGGGCAGATTTCTTTTTAGGCTCATCAGGAGTGCTGCCTTGTCGTGCTGACACTTCATCACCTAATCCTGCTGCAGCAAAACAGCCATGGGGTTGTGGCAGGTTGGGACAGGAGGACCCCTGCTAGCATCTACTGCCTTCTCTGTTCTTTCAGGAAATTCTTCCCATTAGAAGGTCACCTCAGTATCAGTAGCAACTATGAAGCCCCCACCTGCACCAGCTAATGCAGTAAACCACAGAAAACATATAATCACTATTGAGCCTTACCACAAAGTCATGTCAGAAGTGCAGAATCCTCAGCCCCCCAACCATGCCATACAGGAGAAACCCCTCTGCTGCTGCAGTGCTCTCTATGCCCTTAACATTAGGATTCTTCGTCTTTGGCCCTCTCTTGCCTCATGTCCACCAGCCAGCTCACTCCTAACTTGTAGTAAGATGGGGTAACTACCCAAATATCACTAGAAAAATCCCAAGTAGAAAAACATGTAAGTTACACCCTTTGTGGCAAAATGCCTCCTTCTGCAATGCCTGCTCTTGTGCTCTGCTACCACATATACCGGTGCACTGGGGGAAGGCTGCTAGGCACCTGTATCTGGTGTGTGGTATTTGACTGACGCTACAACGGATTCGTATACTGCAGCGTCTGCCCAAAGAGCAAACTTACCCTCAGCAACTTGGGTTAGAAAAGCTGGATTTTGTCCCCAAAACCAGGCCTAGATGAGTTCTAAGGTGGTTTTCCACATAATCCAAAGGTGCTGAGAATTTTCATTGAGTGAGCAGGGGTAGGGGAAGGGAGCTTTTTAGATCTAGTCAGTGACTACGAGAGAGTCTCCTGAAGTGTGAGCCAAGGAAAGGCAGCTTTGTGTGGGTTCCCTGAGCCCTTTGTTGTTCTAGCTTTCACCCCAGAGCTCTCTGCGAGGAAACAGGTACCTCCTCTTAGCCCTCTCCAGGATTTTGGCTCTGCAAATGCCAAGAATGCCTTGTGAGGCACAGCTGAAAAGTGATGCTGCACAGGTCCTCCACACACAGGTCCTCCTCCTCCTCGAAGATTGCAGTCTTGCAGTAGTCTGGAACTGAGGGAGGAGAGGTAAGGGATTTAAGAATTTGAAGGCTGGAAGAGGAGACTGAAAGAACCTGGATAAGCTCCCACAGAAGCAACCTATCCTGGCTATGCTGTTACTGTGAGTACAAACACAATGCTGTCACCCCACACTGATAGACAAAATGAAGAGGATGGCCTTGAAAATGCTGCCTTTCTAACATGTATGGGATCGTGACCAGGTGTTAGTGGAAGATACATGGAAGGCAATTTAATTGGTGTATGGAGCTGCCAAGCACAAAGACACAGGGAGAAGGAAAGTGCATAATTAGAGTAGATAATGCTGAGCATTATGGTGCACAAAAGGGGATTTGAGTGGACCTGCTGCAGTGGGTCCAGAGGAGGGCCACAAAAACAATCCGAGGGATGGAACACCTCTCCCATAAGGAAAGGCTGAGAGAGTTGGGGTTGTTCAGCCTGGAGAAGAGAAGGCTCCAGGGAGACATGACTGCTGCGTTTCAGTACTTAAAAGGGGCTTGTAAGGAAGATGGGGACAGACTTTTAGTAGGGCCTGTAGCACTAGAACAAGGGGTAATGGTTTTAAACTGAAAGAGGGTAGATTCAGACAGAGTAGATGGAAGGAAGACTTTGTTTACAATGAGTGTGGTGAACCACTGGAGGAGGTCACCCAGAGAGGTGGCAGATGCCCCAGCCCTGGAAACATTCAAGATCAGGTTAGATGGGGCTCTGAGCAACCTGATCTAGTTGAAGATGTCCCTGCTCATTGCTGGGGGGGTTGGACTAGATGGTCTTTAAATGTCCCTTCCAAACCAAACCATTATATGACTCAACATTTCACCCTGCCTTAGCTGTGAGACCTGGTAACCAGAGGTTTTGGATATGTGCCTGCACATGCTGTACGCTGCACAGCGGGAAGGGATCGATCAGAGCCTCACTGCAGCTACACTGGGTTTCACACATTTTGAAATGCCTACTGCATGGCAGTAACCTCTTGTGGTAACGTTACTGTTGCCAGCGCTGTAGCCAGTGGAGCGGGAGCAATGGTGGGCCTGGGTTTGAAACCCTGTGGTAAGCCAGTCAGTGTAAAAGGCAGCCCCTGCCGGGTGAAAGCAACTCTCCCCCTATCTGTGCCAAGGTA
>JANZLQ010000037.1:1076808-1096546 GCA_026212715.1 Elanus axillaris
TTCCTTCTGAAACTGAACATCTGGGACTTCCTTAACTTGAAGGCATCCATCAGTAAGCGACCAACTGAAGAGAGCAAGTTGGCTTCTCTGCAGCTAGACTCCGATGGAGAAATGGGGGGTTTATGGGAATTCTGCTCCGCTGTCGAAGCTTTGCATGCAGGAACAGGGAACTGAAAGGACAGTCAGCTTCCCTACTGAGTATCTGCCTGAGAGCAGGACCTCTGCCTGAGCTAATTCAAAAGGCTGTCACGTGTGCCAGTGCTTCATAATGGTTTGACTTTGTCCCAGTGCTACTGTTCTAATTTATTTCTGATTTGGGCATTAGGACCAACTGCTTGTGTCCATCTGTGCATGCTAGAGTATAAGTTCTGGTAGGCGTTTAAGTTAGCAAAAGCAAATAATGAGATTTATACTAATTACAAGCAAGATTTTAAGAGTGATTCACCAAAATTTGTCATCAATATTTGTATAAAGGATTCTGGCATAAAGCATTGAGGGGATTGAAAGTACTTTTATTTTTTCCGCTGTTCAAGGAATAACGTCATCCCTTTGTATATTAATGCATTGGGTCACGTGTTGTGTTTTTTGGCAAGGATATTTACATGCATTAGGATGTTCTTGTTCTGTCAAGGCTTTGTTTGAAGAGTGGTCTGAAAACCTCAGTTTAGAATTGGGATAAAGTACTAGTAAAACATGCACTTAATGTTTTAAAAACTGCATTTTTGTAAACATTTTCAGTTGGCTTATAAATTACATTGACAAATCAATCAGTTTTCCGCTCCAGCTCTGTTCTCAAGATGTCCTTGCTAAGAAGGGGATTATAAGTCACACATCTGTCTGGCAAGTATTTTGATTTCAGTATTCTAAGACTTCAAGATCATGTTGAGCTGTGTTAATGTAGAAATTGGATTTAGGGTTATGTCAGGAGCAGTTAGAGAAACCCACTTGCTTCTGATCTGAAAACAATGTGTATTTTAAGTGGCCTTTTGGTAAAGCAGTCTAACAATTAAATGTCAGGGTTTAGGCCGTAATCTTAATGAGGTTTTTTTATAAGAAAAGAACCCCTGCCTGCAGGACTTTATGTAATTTAAGACTAACAGAAGCACAAAATATTACTTTTGATGGTATGTGATTTTCTTCAAGCTATTAACTGTTAGGAGAGCTGAAAAAAGTCACTATATGTAATATTATTTTTCCAGAATTATAAGTATTTTAAGTATATAAATATACATGGATCATAACTGATCCATGTAAGTTGGCTGCATAGCTGTGGTCTTAGATTTAATTTTTAAGTCCTAAAGAGGAAGAAATTTATGTCTGCATACAATGTTTCTGACAGACTTTTCTTCTAATTTCAGGTGAGAGGTTACATCTGTGGAACACGAATAGTACTTTTCCTTTAACAGAAGTTTAATGACTGTAGTTGCTGTGACTTCTACAACTTGCTAACTGTCTAACGATGAAATATATTAAGACCCAAGCAATTGGTAAAATTTTGAAATTAAGGAATCTTACCTTTAAAATAACTTTATTGAATGACAGGGGGGAGCAAAGGGAATTCTTTTTCTATGATCAATATTTTACACTATAAATGTTGTCTGCAACTAGCCTAACTTGTCTTTACTAAAGCGACACTCTTTCTACATCAACTGTGAAGATGCCTGCACTGTGGGATGAGGTAGTAGGTTGTATAGTTTTAGGGTCATACCCACAACTGGGAGATAACTATACAATCTACTGTCTTTCCTAAAGCAGCAGAATATCAACAATGGAAGCTTAAATTTTAAGCTCAATGAGAGATTCTACTGAACTTCTATAGCTGTAGTGCTTATTATAGGAGAAAATATTTCTGTAACACCTATGGGTAATTATGTTTAGATTTTTCGAATTCTTGGAAAAACTAGGTTATCATTCTACATTAATTTTCTCCTCTAAGGAGTAAAAAAATAAGAGTAGATTGATTCCTATATGTGTACGGTGGGGTAATCGGATACAAATTCCTGATATTCTACTTGTGTGTTGTTTAGGATTGCCAACTGAAGTATCAAATATCCTTTAGAATGAAACTATGGTTAGCTGCTTAAGCTCTTTGCTGAAGTATATGCTTCTCTGTCAGAGTGAGGTAGTAGATTGTATAGTTGTAGGGTAGTTATTTTACCCTGTTCAGGAGATAACTATACAATCTATTGCCTTCCCTGAGGAGTAAAACAAACTGCGGTCCTTTGCAGTCATTCATGTCCGCATTAAGTAAAAATAGATCTGTCAGATAAATTTAGGGTTGTAAAGTATCAAATTTCTCAGTGCAGGATTAACAATCAGTGTGAATGGTACAACCCCCACGTAGATATATTTGACTAATACGACTTTTCTTCCAAGGTGAGTGGCACAGTGCTGGCTGGATGTCAAAAATGTGTGTGTTCCTGGATACAGAGTGGAATACTCCATAGAGTGGAAATTACTCTAGAACAATTTGGGTTTGAATGTAAAACTACAGGTAGCTTAAACTTGTACATTGTGACTTAAACTGTTTTGAGACCCTAATTTCTATAATGCATTCCAACTGCTTAGTAGAAGTTGGAAGGAAAACTTAAAATTATACTTTATTAATAAGACTGCTTATTTTTCTCCACCTCTTCTAATATGTGAGATTTAAACAATGTAATATAAAATTGAAGTGTTGCATGGGCAAAATTGACCCCTCACCTTTTTTGGTGGGTGCCAAGTTACAAAGTTTGAGCATCTAAGATCCAGAACTGTAATTTTTCTCTGAGGTGGATACTGTTTTTATAAAAAGACATTTTAAGCTTACTACATTGTTTTTCCTCCTGACATCCTAGGTGTACCCAGTCTAACTGCTTCTGCAGTAGCGTGACCAGCTAGCATCTTGCTGTACTAACAAAGAAAAGCATGAAAATGCTTTTTGGGACCAAAGGTTTAGCATGGTAGGTCAAAGCGAAAATAGAGCCATTCATGAGTATTTAAGCCCAGAGCTTAAAACTGGCTAACCACTTACCAAGCAGTGATAACAATGTAAACTTGCAGTATGTGCCCAGGCTTAAAAGGCAGAAGACCAAAAGCAGCTGGTAAGCTAAACTGACTTCACAGAGCAGCTGCTAAGTAAGAAGAACTGCAAAAAGGAAGCATTGGGCTCCTAGGAAGAGGTAGTAGGTTGCATAGTTTTAGGGCAGGGATTTTGCTCACAAGGAGGTAACTATACAACCTGCTGCCTTTCTTAGGGCTTTATTATAACATCAGGACCATTTTGGCTCCATCCTAACCTCTGCAGCTTTGGTACATGAAGAGAAATGACAAGCTATTTCTAAGTGTATTGAGGCTTAGTGAAACCAGTATATCTACACCCAGCTTGGGCGTAGTACTGCTACCTGGATTTCACTATGGTGAAATGCTGCATTTGAGTGTGCACTTGCTGTTTTGATGATGTTGGGTTGTGATAAGTAAGAGGCTATGTTTGGGAAGCAACTCGGGAGTTAGATTGAGTTCCCTGTGATTAGGATGGAGATGGTATGCACTTCTTAACATTCTGTTGAGGTACTAATACTGTGTACTTAAACATGTAGCTAGAATACATCTTCCTTTGGCTTTGTGCATTTCAAGTGGAAAAACTAAAAGTTGTCCTTCCCCAGCAGGATCAGCTTGCAACTCACCTGAAAGCTGGTGGTTTCTCAAGTGGTATAGGCACTCCTCATAAAACAAATTCTCAGTCATGGATTATTTGCAGTCTTGCAGGAGGGAAGTTTTCAGCTGGTTAAAATGGTTTGTCTCCTGGAATTGTATGTTAAAAAGTAGTCCATAACTTTTTATGTAATTACACTGCACTACAGCAATACTTCTGGTAGGGCTTCAGCTGGACACCCTGTACTATGGGATACAGGGACTTTATTTTAACTGATCATCTTGTAACATTAACATGTTATGCCTACACCAGCCACTATTTAGGCTTTTGACAGTACGACAGAATCCTAAACATGTTAATTATGCTTATATTGAATATCCTGTATGAATTTCATTTTACATGTTTGATTTAGTTAATAAAATAGAGCATTTTGTGCAACTCTTACAGTGAATGGACTTTACTTTCTCCAAAATAAGGAAGTGAATTTTACAGAAAAACAGTGCCCATATTACTGAAATAAAGTCAAGACCATGTTACAGAAATTACAGTGTTAACTAGAATTAATGTTAACCAGTTATTCTAGTGTTACTTAAAAATTATTCTAGCACTAACTATGACTTTTGTTAAAGAGCTTTGGTACGAGACTTTGCTGGGAGGGGAACGGGGAATCCTTAATTATACCATTGCTAATGAATGTGCACAAACTCCGCTTACTCTAGAGCTGGTTTCTGAGCCTAAGTTTAAATTGCTGCACAAAAATCTAGACTTCAAGAGGGTGAGCTCTACTAGTCTTCACTGCGCCTTGGTTTTTGCATAAATGCAGCTGGTAAGGTATCAACAGATAAGATTTAGGCACAGAAATGTAACAATAAATCTGATTTTAGCAGTACAAGATACCTTAAAAGCTGTAATATACTTAACATTTTATAAGCAAGTATAAGGAGTATGCTTATAAAAGATGTAAATTATGTATGCTAACCACTACAACTGTGATATTCCCATTGTACCTGACACATTTGTAAAGCCTCTTGTGAGAGAAGGAAATAGAACTTGGGTCCTAGATGAAAATGAGTAGCTCTTTTGTGTTAAGTTTGAGTAGTATGCAAGTTTTGGGCTTGATGTGCCTATTTCTGCCCTTCTGTTACTATGATACTTGATATTAGCTCTCAGTGCTGCTGGGTCACCTCAACGTTATTATCAGAGCCAGAATTATTTTTTTTTGTTAGAAACAGAGCCCCTCTTCAGTCCTAAGTCTGTCTTAAGCAAAAGTACCTGAATTTTGGGATTAATGTCTCTATATGCTTCAAGTGTATTGTGATAAGCAGATACTGCAGAGAGCTACTGCAATATTGGTTCTGCCACATCAAATCTAGCCACTCGTGCAGTACCGTAAGTGGCCTTGGATCGTGTCTTCAGAGAGGAAGGCAGTACTTACTACTCAGTTAATTTTTAAAAATGGTTAATTAGTTCTTCCTTTTATCTAAGGATGCTAACCCTTGACCCCTATATTTCTGCTACTGATTCTGTCTTACCTATAACAGGTACAGGCATTTATTTCCTTGTAATTGGAAGCAGCTTGATTAAGTGATAAGGCTCAAACTAGAAAGGCATTATGTTATGCTTTAGCAGTCTCGTCTCATCAGGTTATTTCTTACCTTGACTTACTTGTGGGCTCCACCTGGTAAATGGTATCTGCTCAGCAAAGCACAAGATCTGTTTGTTTTTTTCCACGTGTATATTCAGAGAGGGGGTCCAAAGATGAGGTGACAACATGGCAAGAATCCTTCCAATAAAGAAACAGGGGTTAAAGAATGCACAGCAAACACTGCAGAAAAGTTTGCAGTAACAGTAGAGACATGTTTACCACCTATATTGAAGTAATTGTGTCATGGTGGTCTTGGAAATGTTCCAGTAGAGCTCCAAAAATAGAATACAGCTTCAGTGCAGATCCATATCCCAGGAGAATTATTTCTGTTCTGTGCCCTTCCATGCAGGAAGGTGTGCTCTGAATTCTTCCTGGTAGTGTGAAACCTGAGACCTGTTTAGCTTTTTCTGTAAGAGAAACTACTAACAAATACGCTTCTGAAGGGGACTCTGGGTACTTGTGCCATGTGTACAGTATATGAACTTCATGCATTAAAAATTCTCTCCCTTGTGGTGCCTTTTGTTGAGAGCTAGGATTGTGGCAGACAAGAATTTCTGTTGTTATTTTCTGTATTTTGTGCTATGCAGAAGGTAATAGAGCTCCTAGAGGACACCTGTCACCATAGGTACATACATAGAGTTTTACCCTACCTCAAAAGGGTGTTCTCTACTGGGGTTTCCGAGGTTGGTTAGGGGATTTGCATTCTTAACCATGAGATTTTCTCTGTGCTTCTGTATCCAGCCTCCTTCCAACCTGTGAGAACAGATGCAAGGAAATTAACCTTTAGATATCAAAGGTATACAGAGAGATGTTAGCAACACACACCTAGATTTTTATGTTATATTTAGATTCCTTGATTGCTAGATCCAATATTGTCGTCATCTGAAATGCCATGTCACCCTTATGCCAAAAAGCTATTGTTGCTCTCTCTTTTGGTAACCAGCAGGCTGAGGTAATAGGTGCATACAGGTGGTTCATCTTCTTTTGGCTTTACCAAACAAACTATGAACCTGATATATGCAAGGAGGAAAAAAAGGGGGGAGGGGGGGAAGTGGAAGGAAAGGTTCAGATACACTGGTTAAAACAGACAATTGTGACAAGTTCAGATGAGTATTGGTGGTTTCAGCTGAGACTCCAAAAAGACAATTGAAGTCCCTCAGTTCTAGAGGCATCAGTGCATGGTGTGGCTTTCAGACCTCTGCTGAGCTTGAAGGAGTCCAGCGGATGACATAGTCAGATTTAGTCAAGAAAGCAGATTTCACCTAACAAGCTTGGTTGTATATTTAATGACATAGTTCTGTAAAGATGAGTCATGACAGCAGCTACTGGAAGCATTAGATGTCAACGTATGTTTTGTTGCAACACAAGAAATTGGATTTGTTCTTGCTGCGTAGATAGTCTTACTGGAATTTGATTTTTTTACTAGTTTGTTTCAGACAGTGAAAACCACTACAGTGAAGAGGGCTTATATGCATTGAAAGATATACACTGTTCTATTTTAGCCTGTTGTATTAAAGCAATCATCAGAATAAAGCTATTACAAGTCATATAATGCTACTGAGGACTGTATTTTTGGTGACTGAAAAGGGCCTTTCTGAAATAGAATAATGTTACTGAAAAAATACTTCCTTTGACATTAAAACTCTCCTGCATAAATGATGTTGAGCTGATCAGTTAAACCCAGCACAACATAAAACCAGAGAGAAAGATCAAATCGTGCAATTGCAAGTCCCAGTCCTGTGAGGGAGTTTAATGCTCCCTGCATACATTACCTTATGCACCCTTTAATACATTATACTCTTGGAGATACCTGTAGTCTCAGTACTCCCCAAAACTACCCATAAATTGCTAGCTGAAAGTAGTAAGGAGTAGTAAATCAATCCCAGTATATCCCAAAATGCTGTCACACATGAAACCTGATTCATACCTAGAATCTTTAGTGTGTAAGTGGCTTCTCCTGCAGTAGTTCCCTAAAATGAAGAGGGATAAGGAAGAGAAAGAGAGAGGTGTAGTTTGAACTTCCCAACTCCTGCAAAAGTAATTGTACAATGTCAAAGTAGCTATTTCTTGGGACTAACGTTCTGCCCAATTAAGCTGTGACTGATGCTATTAAGACCTGGTACATAAAACTATAGCATACCTTATGGCAAAATAAGCACAGTCAAAGACTTTCCTCGATACTTACTTTACAAGAAAGTAAGACTTGAAGCTGTTTTTAGAGACTGATGTAATACCATCCTGATTGTTTCTTCATCAGTTGGCATATACTGCCCCAGTTGCCTTACAGTACATGCTGTAATGAAGGAGGTGATGCATAACTGCAGTAATCAATAGATAGACAGACAGCACAAAGCAATTTTTCCTCAGTTTTGAACAAATGCAGTATATTTCCTTTTTCTGTTCCTGTTTCAAGTTAAATGCAACTACTGTGGACAGCACAGGAGAGCCAGCAGTGAACACTACCACTGCAGTGCAAATAAGCAAAGTTAACACATCCAGCTGGTCTCTCTCTGTTCCAGTGGTGGCAGTGGTGAACAGAACAGTATTTCTACTGTTCCCTGCTCTGCAGCATCCCACTTCTGTACTTACTGTACAGTAACACTGGAGATGCCGTTCTGATCCAACAGTCTAGCACCTATTCATATATGGTATTTCTTGTGCTATCACAGATGAAAGAGGTAGGTCAAACCTAATCAAACTAATGGAAAAAAACTAAAGGTAAGTAAACCAGTTGGATCATTAGGCATGATAATAACTAATTAATAGATAAATAGTGTGAAATAACTAGACCATATGAGTACCCAAAGGATGCAAATGCAGGAAATATGATTCTTGTTAGCATGCTGTTACAAATTTCAGCTAACTGTCACAAAAATTTGCAATTAAGTATGTAAAACATTATTGTGGAAATATTTAAAATGGATGAGTTACCAACAAGCAGCTCTGGAAAGCCGTCCTTTGATGGAAACAGACATGTTTAAACCTTGTTTCAGCTGAAGTCAATGGAAGTCCTTCCCTTAATCTCAGGGCAAGATTTCACTTTGAGCCTAAGTACATTTTTTACACAAGTGATTGAAATAAGGTGAACAGCTAACTCATTATTATGTGAATCAACACATTGAAATAATTATTAGATAAGAGATTAATAAGTATTAGTTTTTGGGGTTTTTTTTGAAATCTACTCACAGCTAGGAAAAGCTTTACTGAGTGGGTAGCCAAGCTGCATGAAGGTGGTGATGTGGAAAATGCAGCAAGCTGTTCTCCAGACACACCCTGCCAGGACTGGATCGCTCAGTGGACAACTGCTCCTCGCCTGTGCCGCAAGACTGTGATGGTTTTCAGAAGTGACATTTCCTTTAAGGAGCTTGGCCATGTCTGCTTACCCTAACCAAGAATAGAAAGATGCCAGTTAGTAACCATCTAATTAATACAGAGTTAATTATTACAATATTGTTAGTTTATTCATATTGAAGTGAGTTAGATCATATGAATCATAGAACCATAGAATGGTTTGGGTTGGAAGGGACCTTAAAGACCATCTAGTTCCAGCCTCCCCACCCTGGGCAGGGACACCTTCCACTGGACCAGGTTGCTCAAAGCCCCATCCTACCTGGCCTTGAACACTTCCAGGGATGGGGCATCCACAGCCACTCTGGGCAACCTGTGCCAGTGCCTCACCACCATCACAAGTGGTGATGAGAAGAAGAACTTCCCTCTTACAGCTAATCTAAATCTACCCTCTTTCAGTTCAAAGCCATTACCCCTTGTCCTATCACTACATGCCCTTGTAAAAAGTCCATCTCGGTTTTCTTATAGGTCCCCTTTAGGTACTGGAAAATCTCAAAGACATTTTAAAAATATTTCTCAGGTGTGTGACAAAGTTTTTACTCTTAATAAAATACCTGATTTCTGTTTGCGTTTCAGCCCTGGTTGGACCTGTGTTCCCACTGGATTGCCATGACTCAGCATGTTCCATTGTGTTTCAGAAATTCTGAAACACAGCCAAGAAGTTCCTTCCAACAATTACCTTGTTAAAGAAAAAGTATCTGGTGTATTGCTTGCCCTTCAGATCTCATTCAGTGACTGCAGATTGTTGTCTTTCAAGTAGGGGCAACACAGAAGTTTTCCTGTCAACTTCTCTTAAAATACAGGAAGTAAAATGCCCTCCCCAGTCTCCCTCTACTCCCTTTCCTTTGGTTTTTGGAGCAGCACCGTGGTCCAGTGAAATTAAGAGTCTATTTCTGGATCCACATGTAGCACAGCTGTACACAAAGCTTTCTGCCTTCTCTGCCAATTCCTTTCATTGTTGACTCAACAGTTGGATATCCCAAGTATTTCGAGACTGCATTTGTATGCAGCTGTGACAGTAGCCAAATCTGAGCTGGTCTTGAATAGTGTTTATTAGTTTTAGGGCGACTAGTGTGAATGCCAGTGTTCAGGAACTAATTTCCAAAAATAAAAATTAAAAAATCCTAAGTGCTGATCAGCAAATTTGATACTGAACACAATATTTCACTCGGGGGATAGGAGTATTGTGTTGATCACTGTATAGTCCCTCTACAATCCAAATGGAGTTTCCTCCATCAAAATTTGCAACAGAAAATAATCAAATGCTTTCAGTACAAATTCTTTGCCTAGATAACTATTAGACCTCTCCTGTGCAGAGCCTTCAACAACAGAAGAAGAAAGTAAATTGTCATACAAACTGCCACATTTCTTTGTTCCTTTCTGTCTTTATTTTGAGACAGATCAAGATGCAATGAAATACTTGCACATCCATGATGCACTGTTTTTTTCTAGTGGTTTAAATTAGGCCCCCCAAAAAAGGGTGATCAACCCAAATATCTAGAACTTTCTGTGTAGGAGAGACTATTTCATTATATGAAGACATTAGAAAAACTCAGTGGTACCTTGAAATTTTTATACAACTATCCCATGCCATCTGTGTTTCTAGCAGAGTTCACTATATCTATCCGAATTGGAGAGAGTTTAGTGTGTGAAATACTATCTGCTGAAAGTTAACATTCTCACATCACACTAGTTGTTTCCTAAGTGGAGTGGGATTCTGTAAAAAACAAAGTAGAGGGCACAAATATTGATGGTGTAAGTATTGCAGGATAGATTTGAGCCTTAAATTTCATTTTTAAGGGAAGAAGAAAATACGCAAACTCATGTATTTTCTCACCTCTTGCCCATTCCAGGCTGTACCTGTGCCATCAGTAGATGCAGTACAAGTAAGTCATTAACTTTCCAGCAGCAAGCATGTTCATTGTAGGACAGATAAGCCAGGAAAACTGTTTTGCCTACAATAAAATAAGAGTTAGAAAACAAAACATAATTAAATAGAACAAAAAGCTTGGATTCTCCACAAGCTTTGTTCAGGAAAGTATTTAAAGATGTGGAGCTCAGTACACCTGGAAAAATACCATGCCCTTTAGACAGCATGTTACTAAGTATTATTAAATGACTGCATGTGTCAAAGTTTCCCTCTTGGAGTGTTATGCTATGGATGATTAACAATTGAGATTTTGCTGTAGCCTCAAGAAACAGATTTGCAATATTAATAGGTAGGTAACAGGTTGGTGTGCAGATAAGCACCTAAATATTTTCTCAAATTGGTTCATGATCAGGGATGATGGGAAAAAGACTAAAAATTATGCCAGTTCTTCAACACCATAGGTGATGTAATGAGATATATGAATGAGGTAAGGTTCTGCATGACCGTCTTTTATGTAAACTCTTTTTTAGGGTTGGTAAGGGAGTTCATAAAGGGAAACAAACAGAGCTCTGTTTCTAGTCTTCTGAGAATATAATGCACAAATGCCATTTTTACAGAGGTGATTTGTTGAGTTTCTACATTTCCGCTTATAGTCAGCAAAGCTTTTAAAAGAAACACCAATATGGATTTGCATCCTAAATTCAGGTGTCATACCTAACATAAAATTGATAGGTAGCTTCTTTTAATAGGCATCTTTGAGAGCTTCATCAAAATACAGTTAATTCCAACTAAGCATTTTGAAAACTGTTACCTACCATGAGACAAGTAACCAAAGAAAACTCTGTTTTCTCTACTGCCTAAGCCTAAACCATGGTGAATATACCCCTCCAGTTCCTTTACCTCAGATTTTTAGACTTTTTACTGGACGTAATATTTACTGGATCTGTTATTGCTTGGGTAGTTTGTGTGTCTGTCCAGTCACCAGCCTACTATCATGGACAGTATTTGGGTATTTTCATTGTACAGTAGTAAAAACCTCAGCAAGTCTATACAAGATGTACCTGTACAATGTGAGTGGTTTCATTTTAGCACTGTACAACCAAACTAAACTGATTTTGATACTTTGGGCATTGGAAGCAGGCTTACTTGCCCAGGGAACTGCTCTCTGAAGTCTTGTTCCAGCAGTCTTGTGCCAAAAAAAAGGGGGGACGGGATTTTAGACACACTGAAGCAATTCAAAGTATTTAACATATTTTGCTGTCAAGGAAGCAGTAACAGGTTGAATCTCTGTTCTGCCACTAAAGCTCCAGTTCTTTGAACCATTGGTGTTACACATTCAAAGAAACTGTCAATGTAAGTGTAGGCTTGTGGGAGGATTTTCAAAACAAATCATTGTGGCAATTGTTTATGTTAACTTTTTCAAGGAAATATGAGATTAAGAATCATTATAATATTCCTTTTTTTTTTTTTTTAACGAAATAGGTCATACCTACATACCATGCAATGAAGGGTAGTAAGACTACCATCATGTACAAAATAAATTTGGTATTGAAAATAGTAACATTAGTCAGAAGGAGCCACACTTCTGTCCCATAAAGATCCTATAAACTGACCGCTGGTCACTAGGTACAGCACCTCACGCAACAGTTTGGGGTTTTTTTTTTGTACCTCCCATGATTTGCTGGCTGGTAGTGGCTGCAGGACAGCTGTACAGACTCCCTGAGGAATGTGTTACTAACTTGTTTTGCCTGGTACTTGTGCAGGTTTTCACTTTGTGTGTGTCAACACGAGGTGTACTGGTTGTCATTTCTTGATACCGAAAGTTATACACTCATGTTTGGAGACAGGTATCATGCTCCACCTGTATACAGGAAAAGCATTCTGCTGTGCGAGTATACTGATGTGGTGACATTAAAATACACTGCCAATTCACCGGGTGATTTTGGTAAAAAGGCAGTCCAATTCATTGGATGAATTTGGCTAAAGGACATGGAACAGGCACACGCTGAAGGCAGCCAGTGCGGGCACAGCTTTGTGCTACCAGAGACACCCAGCAGCAAGCGTCCCAGTCCCAGGAGCGTGATGACTTGGCAGGTGCTCAGAGTCCGTAAGGAGCTCTCTGGTGTGAGCAAAGGGCCAGCTCAGCTGGCCAGGTCACAAGAGCAGAAGGGGTAGGGTTAGTAAAAGCACAGTTCCTTGCTGTATTAGCAAGCACATTGATGTATTGCGAACCACCTACAATTCACTCACTACCCTTGAAAGGGTAGCAGGTCCAGTTGCAACTGTTGCTGCTTTCCTCTTACATGCTTAGTGTACAACGAAATGAAATTCGAAGCTTTTTTTTTCCTCCCTTATTTCCTCTGTCTCTAGAGGGGCTTTACTCAAGACTTTGATTTCTTCCAAAGCACCTGAAGTAAAATTGAGTTAATTTGGTGGTAGCATCTTGCCATGAAACTGCCATCAGGCTTTGCTGGTCTTGGCTAAAAGCAGCATTGCATAGAATTCCTCTTCTAATACGCATTTCCCATCTTACCTGGAAGTTACGGACCTGAGGCTGATTTACCAATCTCACCAATTAGGGTGCTATACTTCTGAGATGAGAGACACGATAGCTGAATTTTACGGCGATCTTGCAGCCAGCAGTATTGTGGAGCCACGGGATGGCTGTTTCAGCGTGGTGGGGGAGTCAGCGAAGCTGGGGGCACCCTGAGTTCAGTCCTACACTGGAGGGTGTTGTGGTGCTTCCCAGCTCAGCAGCAAGGGCAAGCACTGGCCCTGGTCTGCTGGGAAACAGCTGGTGCCAGGGGCCTTGCAAAGGGCAGCACGGTCTAACTACCTGGTAGGAGTTTTGCTTGCTCCCTTTGACAGTGCTCCCTCGCTTCTGCTATGGCACACCATCGGGGAGGGTCACCGGAGCAAGCTGATGAGCTGTGAGCCCATCTCTCTAGCACAAACACCAAGGCTAAAGGTGGAGTCACCCCCCCCCAACAAACCCAAACCACATTTCTGATCTGCCTTTTTGGTGTATCACTGGGTTTCGCCTAGCCTCCGTATCCTGAGAAGGAACCTGAGATTAGATAGCTACAAGTGTTGGGCAACATCTGCCTGCTACAAAATGTGGTGGTTTGCACCCCGTTTGGGAAGCACAGGATGTATGAACAGACCCTGACAAGCAGGTTGGCAGGAAGAGCAGAGCCCAGGTCTCCTGAGAGGTAATCCTGCCTGTTGGGCCTATTCCCTTCCCCATAGCCTCTGGGCCACGCAGAACTCATGTTAAAGCTTGCACGGGTTATATTTTTCATGTTCAGTAAAATTTGACTCAATTTGTGCCAAAAACTTTCAGGATTCTCCCTCCCCTGTCCCCCATGAGTTATGTTTCCTTGAAAAACCACAACCCTCTCTAAGTACCTTAGAAATGCACCATAAGCATTAAGCCAATGCTAGACAATAATAAATGAGGCAAAATTATATGCCAGGATGTGCTGGTGATAATGTTTTCCACTGAAGACGGGAGCAGTGAAATTTTCCAGCATAACAACAGAGGCACTGTTCCCTCGCCCCGCATGATACGCAATTGAACTCTACCTTACCACTCCACTCCCGTGCAGCCCTGCAAACCTTCACCCATCTGATAATGTCCCATAGGTGACACATGAAGCCGTCTGCATAGTGCACCGAGGGTGGTCAGCTCAGCGACGGCTGACCTTTAAATCCATCTTGTCTTGTCTGCATGCCCAAGAGGAAATCACATGTGTGGCACGAGCCTGACCCAGAAATATTGCAGGGAGTAGGGTATTTTGTGCGAATAAGGAAGGGCAGGGTCTGCAAGATGAATCACCGAAACAATAATTATCCTGAGGAAAAACCTTGGAGGGTGGATTAACTGTGATAACTGCCCTTTCAAGGTAACAACAATGCGAGCCGTCAGCTCTTAGCTGCGAGGAACAGAAAATGCTTTAGCACAAAACATAAAAATAAAAATTATGGAAGTTCATAAGAAGAGACTGGCCAAGGATGTATCCTTCACTTCCCAACTGCTCTGACTTCAGCCTGCAATTGTTATACAATCTGCCACAAGAATTGGTCCAAATATTATTTTTAGCATACCAGTAGCTTTCAGTGAAAATAAATAAAGGGACAGACAGTTGCTATAAAGACAGGAAATAAACTTTAGAAACTCTTTAGCTTTTGCCTAAGCAGGACAACTGAATTACACAGTTCCTGAGCGTGCATGATAGTCTCAGATAAGATGAACTCCAAACGATAGTTTCTTTTCTCTCCTCTGATCAGCTCAGTTATAACGTAATGGTCAGTGTTTTGTGATTGCTCCACACCTGGAGTGAACACCAAGGCCAGGAATCTCAGGGTCCTGCAGTCTCTGCCTGTATCTCTGGTACACATTTCCCATGGTTGTATCAAATACAACTGTGATGTGCAGACATAGGGTTCGCAGCCAGCAACTCCTATTAAGAGTAGCTGTAGGACTATGCCTACTCCCTCTCCCTGGAGGCAGCCCCTCCTGGCCATAGCACATCCCCAGAGCAGTGTCCCCCTCCGTCCCCAGCCCAGGCCTGCTGGTGTGCCCACCCTGCTGCTTGGCTCAGCCACAGGAGCATTACTGCTTCCTGAAGAAGTCGGATCGCTCTCCTTGAATGGCACTTGAACTGCTCAGAGGAGCTTCGAGCAACCCAAAAGCAGTTGGAGCCACGATGGCAGCAAGGGAGACAGGACATGACCTTCCACCAGCGATGGGAAGAGGCGGCAGCACCTCCAGCTGCTGCAGAGTCACAGTGAGGGGAGCAGGGGGAGGCAGGTAATGCCTGCCCAGGCAAACCATTAGTAATAACGATCTGCTGCTAATCAAGCATTCACTGCACTGAAGGAGGAAAAAATAAAGCCTAATTTTGTCTCCCAGTTGAAACAATATTCAAATTTTTATTAAGGAGCCAACCTCATGTTCAGCCTTGGCTACCTTAGCTAAAAGTTCCTAGCTACCATGTTGTCAGTCAGAGCTGATGTCCAAGAGGAGACAATGTTTTGCTGCCTTTCAGTTTTTCAACCAGTTATCCCCCTCAAGTCTGCCTTGAATCAGAGCAGCCACAGCCCTTGTCTGTGCTTTGCCCTCATCTGCCTCCTGGGCTGGCGAAAGCAGTGGCATTACTTCTGCAAACATTGTCTGGTGCAGATACCTGGCAGGCACATCTCAGGGCGATTGCTGGGGCAAAAAACCCAACTGGGGTCACTCAAGCTCTGCACTGCACCTGAACAGAAGAGCTCCTTGCAGTGACACCGTTTGGTATAAATAAACCAGAATTTGGAAGATGAAACTGCAGGCAATCCGTACTCTGCTTCAGAGTCAAAGGTTGCTGTGTACAGAGCATGAGGCCTCATCTGCCCATGCATGTTCTTCACCAGACACAGAAGAGGTCCTACCTTGCACGCAGTCTGTGCTTACGAGGAATGCACTGTCAAACTCGCACCAGTGTATGCTGAGGAAAGGCTCTTCCTGCTCTTCCCTGAGACCAGCTGAATGGCTGCCAGCAGCAAAGGAGGAGATAGCCACAGAAAGTGAAACCGCACCACCGAGGAGGAGAGAAGACCTGGAGAAGGTGCTTCTCAGGCACTGCTCTTTCTCTCAGGAATTAAGGGCTTGAGCTTACAGTTACCACAAAATTCTCGCACCCTTTGCAACAGAAAGCCAATTTGTGGAATAATATTAATAATAAAATAAATAAAAGCATTTCCCTGTTCCAGTGTTATGTGGATGCCTTTCCATCTCACTGCTCCTGAATTATGAGAAAGAGTAAATATGGTGGTTGCAACTTACCATTACTAAAACTGCTAACAGTATTATATACTTCTGCCCCAACTTCCTTCTGAACTAGACAGGCAGCATCCTCTCATTGCTCCCCACAAGCCTTCCCTGAGCATCTTGGATGTCTGTTGTCTGGAGATGGGTCCATCAGCACTTAAAGGGTGGTCTGGGGGTAAGGTAAGGTCAAATTACTTAAACATCCTACTACTTTATTTGCTTGTTTAGCCGTACACAGAGTTCCTTTATGACCACAGTAACATTCCTCCCCTCTGTTTTTAATTTAAGGTTTAACAAAATGATTTTCATATTTTTATGTCCCCAAAACATAAAAAAACCCCCATCTTCAGCCACAGCCCTTCAGCTTGGGCTCAGTCGTGCCTCACTTAGTAACAGAATGAGAGTAAAACACGTTATCAATCTGAACAGATCAGTTTCCTTTCTGGTGGAGTTGTTTTCAGTGCACTGTGATGTGTATTACAAAAGCCACAGATATAAATGATCAACTGGAAGCTTGAATTAATTTTTCCTCATGTCTAAATTAGGAGAGTGAGTAATTGCTGCAGTAATCGCAAGCAGCCTGTTTATCAATGCCAGTGAATAATTGGCTATTAAACAATAGTGCACTTTGCCTTTGAAAATTCACAACACTCTAACAGGAAGCACACTGCCAGTTTTATATTAGCCAGATGATTGATGAGAGGAGTGGCAGGATTACAAACGCAGTTTGAGGAAAAGCTTTCTGACATGTCTCCCCCAAAATCATCCCTATGCCTAAAGAGTTACCCTTGCTGCAAGGATAAGCACACAGTGGTCTTAGATTACAGCATCTGAAGTCACAGGGCCAAAATAGCACTAGCCTAATTCTGTAATCAATCAGTTCTGATTGCGGGCAGCCAAACGGCGTACCTAGAAACCACAGGCAGGAGCTGCCTCTTGTTTTCTGTTTTTGTACATGTGTCCGTCCGCCACCCGGCCATTGCTCTGACCTCACCCTTTGTTCATAGCTGCATCTGGCCCTGTTATCTTCCTTATGCCCTCCCATTTTCCATGCCAAGCCTATCCTCTTCCCACCATGCTTCTCATCCCTTCTTTTAATAACTCTGGATCGAGTCCCTGTCCTCCTGGCATACCACCCTCTCCACCCAGCTGCACTGACCCCTCACCTCCACCTGCTTTTCAGTGCCCCACTGCATTCCACGCCCCCCACCCCGGCTGTTTCTGGGCTAGACATGCTCATCCCAGGCACCCACAGCTCATCTAGTTCTCAGGACCTCACCTGTGCTCTATTCCTCTTCTGGGCATCTTCCTTTCTCTGAGCTTCCTGGGTCAGGAGCAGACATGGTGCAAATGGTTGGGGATCCTGCCTGTTCATGCTGCTTCCAAAGCTCTTTCTCCTTCTCCCAGATTCCCACGTCCTCTCTTGGTTGTGTTGGGTTCTGACGTGACAACCCAACCAGTTTCTTGCATTGGCATCTCTGTAGCCTTGTGCCTTCAATTGATCTGCAGCTCTTGTTTGCCTCTCAGTCACTCTGAAATAGGTCATCTGCTATGTTTTTCACCTAGCACTGCTCTTCCTCACCTCTCCACTGTGTAAATTCCCCCTCTGGTCACTGCTCGTCTAGATAATTCAATTAGTTTTTCTTTCCTCCTCTGTTTGCAGACCTCTCCTCCCGGTCCTTTTCTCAATTTGAAAATTGCTCATTTGCTTTCAAGCTTAATTTCAGTCCGGTCTAGACTGCCTTCCCAGAGTCGGGCCTACTGACTTAATTTCACCTTTTTTTTTCCTTTCCCCCGAAGCTATTAACACAGCAGCAAATTCATTCTCTCTACCTCTTCATACCACCCAAGCATCTGTAAGATCCAGCTGAATCTGAAGAAGTGTATCTGCAACTCTGGCTGATGCAACTTCTCACTTCTCAACCACTTTCTTCTCCTGGCTCTCCTATTCTCCCAGGAAATACGAACTGGCTGGTTTTCCTCAACTCTGTGGTAGAGCACTGGTCTGTTCTCCCTTCCAACAGCATGTCCATGCTATCAGTTTCTTTCATCACTTTCAATTCTAATTGTCCTTAAGTCTCCTTATTTAACCTTGAATTCTGCAGTTTCCTCTTCACTAGCATCCTTCAGCATCTCCTTTCTTTAAGATGTACCAAAAGGTCCTTGATTTCCCTTTTGTCCTTCCAGACACTCTTCCATCCTATAACTCATTGGTGTTTATAGTATCCTCCAACAGTTTCTGCCCCTCACATCTTACTGAAACTTCTCTGGTCGAGGTCTCTTGCATCCTCTTCTTACCAAGATTTCAGTCAGACTCTTCCCCTTTATCTTTCCTCATTTACTTTTAGCACTGTTGATGACAGTCTTCTTGAGATCTTGTTCTCTGTGTTCAGCACCCCTCATCCCAGATCCGCCTTCCTTCACTCAATCAGTGTGTTTGCCAAGTAGTCGTCTTCACCAGCCTTGAACAGGTTTTGGTTTCTTTTCTCCTACCATTTCATTTCCAGGAGAAAACACCCACCAAACAAAACAAAATACCCAAACTCACCTGTATGCACAAACTCAGTGACCATCTCTGCAGAGATACCTCCCATTTTACTGCTCAGCTCCAGAACCATCCAAATATAAAGTAAATAATAAAAATAAAAGATATTTCTGTAAGGTCATCTCTTATTTAGAACTACTTTTAACTCGGATTCTTCCTGGCTAAAGCAAAGCTCCTGCCTGTGCCTCCATATAACCCCACTTTCCTTCATTACTGACAGTATGACTAGCGTGTCAGTCGCCCCGCAACTCATCATGGCCTCTGATCTCTCTTCTAATGCCCAGTTTACGACTCCTTTCCTTCAAATGAGGTTTAATTCTCTTGATGTTTTCCCACATTGGGTTCTAAGAACCAACAGCCTTTCCCAACAATTCCCTCAGCTGAACACTCACCATCTGACATCGTGATCAGACTGCCAGTTTTACTCTTGTTTCTCTCACAGCAATCCAGCACTCCGCTGCAGAGTTAGTTTGTCACTGGCATTTTGACATACACTTCTCCTTTTGCATCCCTCTTCTGACACCTCCTCTTTAGCGTCAGGCATAAGTCACCTGCCTTTGCTTTCAAGGCCCTTCACAACATACTGTTGTTCACTAATAAGAAGCCGCTTTATGGCTGGTCCACTACAATGGTCTTTCTCCCTCTCTATTGTATTTCCAAGGAAGCATCTTTATTCTTCCTGGGTGCTGAATTCCCGCTTAGATCTCCCTATGAATACTTGCAAAAGCACTTCACTCTTCTCCTACAACCACAGCAGCTGCTCACCAGGCTGATAAGCATGGTTTCCTTTTCACTCTTGTGTCTTCCACCCTGTCCTGGTTTCAGCTGGGATAGAGTTAAGTGTCTTCCTAGTAGCTGGTACAGTGCTGTGTTTTGAGTTCAGT
>JANZLQ010000037.1:1106422-1219725 GCA_026212715.1 Elanus axillaris
GGGCGGTTCTCCGCTCCCGCAGCATCCCCGGTCCGGCCCCGGCCCAGGTGCGCCCGGCTGCGGGGAAGGGGGGGGGGGATGGAGGTGCAGCCCCGGGGGCAGCGAGCTTGGGGTTATCCCCCTTCCCTCCCTTCCCGATAACTCTTCAGCTGAGGAGGGAAAACCCTGCCAGGCCGTCGCCGTGCGTGGCCCGGACACGCAACGCCGCTGCGTGCGGTTTAATTTACGAACGAGGAAGTTGGGTCCCGTTTTGGCAGGAGCCCACGTGCTCCTTATCTCAGCTTTGGCTCTGGAGAGAGGGAGAGGGAAGCGACAGCGGGAAAAGGCGTGTGTTTTCCGGGGGCACCTGCCAGAGCTTCGCCCCAACCACCACCACCACCACCATCCCCCCCGTGTCTTGTCCTTGCAGGGGTTTTTCCTCTGTGGTGGCCCTGGGAGCCAGCATCATCTGCAACAAGATCCCGGGTCTCGCACCCCGGCAGCGGGCGATCTGCCAGAGCAGGCCCGACGCTATCATCGTCATCGGGGAAGGGTCCCAGATGGGCATCAACGAGTGCCAGTTCCAGTTTCGCAACGGGCGCTGGAACTGCTCAGCCTTGGGGGAGAGGACCGTCTTCGGGAAGGAGCTGAAAGTGGGTACGTTGCCTCTCTGCTCGCTACTGACCCGCTCCCACCCGCTTGACACCAAAGGGGGGGCACACGGGGAGTGTCACAGGGCACAGCTGTTGGCGCTGAGAAAGACCCACTAACTGGCACAGCTTCTGCCAGCCAGGGCTGGACCGTCGCCTTCAGCGAGCTCACCTGGACACTGTGGCCGCTGTTACCAACATGACCGGCATTTGTGCTTCCTCCTCGCAGGGTACCTGCCGTGGCCCTTGATGCGGTCGGGAAAGTACTTCCCCATGCGTTTAGCTTCCACCGCGGTGTTTCAACTGTCCTGCTCTCACAAATCCTTTCTGAGAGGTTTTTCCATTTGTGTGCTCAGGACAGCGGCCTTAGTCGCGTACTTTAAGGATGCGGAAAAGGTGTTTGGTTCCGGTTAAAGGTAGTGGTCGGAGGCCAAATGCTGAGCGGCATTAGAATCACACTTCTGGGGTGCAGGCACCTAGTGATACTGGCCTGGTGTTCGTACCCGTTGGGACTAAGGTCCAGCAATCAGTCTCATTATTAGAGATTTCCACCACCTAAACCAGTTATTCTAGAGCAACTACATCTAGAGTGCCCTCTCCCACCGGAGGGAACGGGTGTGTTCTGGTTTGAGATGTCAGGACATTTACAAAAACTGTTCCAATCAACGGGCAGAAGATGCCATTTCCAGTTTCCTTTTTTTTTTTTTTTTCCCCAGTTATTGCAACAGTACAAAATACATCAAAATTCTTAACTAAACCAGCATTTATAATGACAAACACAAATACCTGAGGAAACAGAGCTGAGGTTAACCCTGTGCTGCAAAACACGGTGTACTGGAGCTTACTCGGTGTTCGTTGATTCCGCTGCACTTAGAAATACAAAGACTGAGGAAAAAAATGTTTTCCAAATACAGGTACAGGCATTTTTAGAGCCATTATTGAAAGCTGGTCACTCACAGCACGGCAGTCCACATCCAGAAGTTGAAGTTGGGCTCTGTGGTTTCCAGCCTTCAGGCCTTTGTGCCTCCTCCCCATCCAAAATGTAGATGCAAAAACTGGAAACCTATCAAACAAGGCTTAGCGTGGTAGAAAACACGGATATTTAATGAGAACGGAAGAAGTTCCTGAGAACAGAAGCTAGAAGAGCCCCAAGCAGTCATACAGCAGCTGTGCCCTGGCTTCTAGCTTGCTGGGAAACCCTCCGGACTGGACTGGCTCCAGGCACCATTTAGTCATATGCGGACAGGATACATCCCTAGTACCTAATCCCTTGCGTTCTCATGAAATGCAGAGATACAGCCTTGCCACTCTGCTTTGGAACTCCCGAGAACGCCTGGCATTAACTGAAAGTATATTTTATCACATGCGTGCATGCCAATGTGTGTATTTTCCAAAAACTTAGAGATATTTAAGGAAAGAACAGGAAGAGAACAAGACGACTAAATTTGAGAGCCCTGTGTGAGTTACCCATCTTTCAACACCTTTGATAATCAAACAGAGTGAGTCAAGTAGGGAACGTAAAAACCACCCTGCACGACATTGTGAAACATCTGAAAATGGACCATTTATTCAGATTAGCTCATTGTTTCTATTCCTTAGGCTGAGCTGTTCCTGTCAGTGATCCCTGCAAGTGTTTGCCACTTATGTCAGTGAAGAGTCCATTTGGATGGCTGACAGGTTTGGGCTCATTTAGTCTAAGAGTAGCATTTCCTTAAACACAAAACGTGAGAAGGATTTCTTCTTCTCCAACAAATCATAAAACTGCAAAGTTATTGTGGTCTATTGTATGAACATGCACTCAGTTACACCACCCCCCCCCCCCAAAATTGAATTATTTAGCTAGTGGGTTATATTTAGGTCCTTTTAAAGAAAGTCAATATTAAAGGAAGTAGACTTTGATCTGTCTTTGAGGTGATAACTCTTAATACGTTCTATCTATCCATTATGAGGCTAAGATGGATAGGGCAAATTCATCACTGGTTTCAGAACAGAGTCAAGTATTGAATGGCATCCAAATTATAAACTCCTTTAAAGAATAACCCAAAACTTCAAATTTAAACAGGTTATACATTTACATTTACATTTGAAAATAAATTGGCATACAAATTACACACAAAACAAGCATGGTGTCTCAAGGATAAAAATACTTAGGCTCTCAAACACCATGAAATGTTATAACGTAAACACTCCTGCTCAGGCTGTCTCCGTGTTCTTCCGCTTCTTCCCTATCAGCATGTATAGAAACCTAAAATATCTGACACAGCTCACCTTTCTCTGGGTGTAAGGAAAAAGCATCCGTTCTCTCCATTTCTCTCTCTTTCCTTAATATCTCTGTGTTGGGGTGTGCTCTAGGTTACCATTCAGAGAAATAAAGGCTAATACTTCACTCTGGTTAAAAAGGGTAAAACCTTTGTGCCATAAAGCCCTAAGTCAAATTTGGTGCCCTCAGGCGGGAGGAGATCAGGCCTGTGTGCGTTACCCTAAAGAGGAAGGAGAGAGAGAGATGTGTGACATGAAGGACCGTATATCCTCTAGGATGTATTTTAAGGTTACCGTGCACAAGAACAATCCGGGTTAACGTCAGGGCAAAGATACTGCACCCTTGTAGCTTTTTTAATTAGTAGCAACAGCCCTAGATTCTCAGTTCTTTGACATGGAGTGCATTACAAAAATACTATTCAAGCAGCAGCTAATACATTAGTACCTTTTATAGCATTCAAAGGCTAATTATATTTCTTGGCCAATTGCATCCTTAAAGTTATTACCTCAGAAGTACACGGGGCACCTTTGTCTTGCCACTTGCAATAAAGTCAGTGGGCCACACATGACCTCATTCCGCTTTCTCTATTAGAGGCTTTGCTCTGCCTCTGGAGTGGCACTGATGTACTCGCTCTATGATTAGGACATGACTTCAGAATGACAGTAATGTGGCTCGCCTTGCCACTGCGCTGCCGAACGCATGCCGTGAGCGAAGTCTAATATCAATTTGGGAGGATGTGCTTAAGTAACTCTTATGCTAATAGGATTTGTGTGTGTTAGTCCATACAAATAAGTTCCCCTGGATACCACAGATTCTTGTGAACTATTTCCCAGCCCATTGTTTTGATGGCTCACCAAGCTAAATCTCCTCAAAACCAGGTTTCGTGACTTTCACCTTTACTGGGTAATCTGTTTTATGAATGTTATGCAAATGTACCCAGATTATTTAAATTCTCTTGTTGACACTGCGGGGTGATGAAGGAGGCCTAAGCTCTCCTCGTGGCTGTGCCGTTGTGTGGCTGAAGGACTGTGGCACTCTCCTTTGTGCTTTTCCTTTCCTATTTTTAAAATGGCAACAGGGATACTAGCCTTGGTGGAACACTTTGAAGTCAGTAGAAGGAAAGCATCAAACAAAATTTTCCTGTTCTGATCTGTAGCATGTGTATATCTGTATGTTAACAAACTCACATATAATCTGTCTTCTAGTGATAATTTAGTTGTAGAGTTGTAGTAAGCAACCATTTAAATTCATCCGTGCTCCATACAGTGTATTTGTGATCAGAGGCTTGAGCTTCCAGCTCGTTACAGCATGCTTCCATCCAGTGCACAGCATATACCTGCCGTTTCTTGTGTCGTTTTACCTAGTTTGTCCTTCAAAAGTGAGATTCTTCCCTAGTGACATGCTGTGGATATCTTATCATGAGAGCTGGTGACATATATATATAGTGCCAATAGCATGAAGTGAAGTAACAGAGTAAAAGTGACATCAGTTTACTCCAGCTGGGGGCTGGGTCCATTTAAGACAGGAAATGATAAAGTCGCAATCAGGATCAACACAAGGATTTTTTTTCTGGACAATTCTGTAGACACTTTATTAATAATGTAAAATCACAAAGAGTTTTTTTCTTAAATAACCATGGAGATGATGCAATGCTGCAATTATGGACACTTTTAAAAACAAACATATTTGTTACAGTGGTCAGCAGTTCTGTTCCTGAAGACAGCCACAATCAAAACCAAGGTTTTAAAGCAGGATAGGCCAAAAAGCTGCTACTACCTCTCTTCACGTGAAATGTGTCTCAAGCCTGGACATCTGAGCAACCAGAGATGCCTTTGATAGAATCTGAAAATCAGATTTGGGCTCTGATGGATCACAGAAAGAGCAAGTGCTATGGCAAAGGCTTTTCAACAGGTGCCTTAGTAGCCCATTCTGCAGTCTGCAACCTGGTGAACAGGTAGTCAACAGTAACGTTGCTGTTTGTGATAATCACAAGCCAAGGAGTAACTATCTATCTCAAATAACTGCCTTAGGATATGCTTACATTTCGTGGTATCTATCTAGAGGACAGCGCCGTATTGGCATCACAGGGCAAAACCAAACCACTATGTCCTTTTGTCATAACCGAGCAGCGTGGCCACTATTCAATGGGACTTGCCAAGTAAAAACAATACAAACTGTTTGACTGCATCTCTACCAAGTGACGCAGCAAAGTAGAAAACTCATTTCAGTGCAGACCTAGGAGAAGAAAGGCACTACAACCTTGCAGAAGCTGTCATGGACCCTGCATGGGAGAGGATGGAGGGAATCGGTTGAGGGCTATGAAGACACGTGGTGGGTCTCTGAAGAGCATTACAGCAAAACTGATTTCAATCAAGTTTTCATCCCGCCCTTTCTAAAAAGCATCAATTCTTTGATTTCTTTTACACTGAAAAATGTTTTAGTATGATCACGCCGATACCTTCATCCATCTGACGTTACTCTTGTGAATAAAGAAAGCTGAAATCAAAACAAGAATTCACATGGACAAACTGGTCTTGAAACTTTTGTGTGTAGCGGGCCAGCTTGGTACCTGTGTACGTTGCGCACAATGCCTTTGGCTCAGGAATCGTTACAGATGTACCTAGAAGTACACATTAAAACAGGAGGGGCTGTTAGCTTTCCTTTATACAGTACACTGCTAGCTCTATACTGCCGACTGGACTGAATTTAGCAGTACTTTAGCTTCTATATATTAAAATACATTTTTCTTCTGCAGCTTCAACAACATAAAGGAAGAGGGGACATTCCCACTCTTGCCTATTGAAACAAATGACAACTGTTTTACAAGCCAAACTCTTAACTAGCTTGTTCAGTAGCTATCAGGAGCTATCTCTTTCACTAGCATACAGAAGAGAACAAGATCTAGCTCATTCTCCTAACTAGTCTGGTAGAGTTAAAAGAAAAATAATGGAGTAAAACTTTGTTTTGTCAATGTGTTAAAGAAAAACACTTTTGAAAACATCCTGGTATAGGTGTGTTCAAGACAGGATTTAATCTTCAATCATTTTCCAAAGCTTTTTTATTTTAAATACCGTTGTAGTCTCTTGTGTCAGGTTTTAAAGTCTGATTCTTGAATTACAAAATAACAGACCAAGTAAATAACCACTGGTAGACCATGATGAAAATGCTTGCTGCTTTTATAATGCATGAAAGATAACCTGCACAAGTCTGTGGGAGACTAGGTTCTAAGTGCTGCTGCACTATTCAGCGTGGTCAATACTTAGAAGAAAGATTGATAAATACTCTGTTTTCTGAACCAGTGGTGTTGCGAAACCCCTAAGATATACAGAAAAGAAATACTATAATTAACAGGAGTCTTGCTATCTATTCAAGCAAGGTCAGGATTTGCATTTCTGTGCTACGCTTCCAGCCCTTACAACTAGTTTTTAATGTCAGTATCTTGCACAAGAACAGTTATTTGCAGGCAAAACAGAGGCCAGGCTGAAATATGGCCCGAACATCCAAAACCCAGCATGCTGTTTTATGCCAAAAAGTCAATCTTTCTCAGCAGGGACTGTCACAGTAAGATAAAACATTGCCCCAAGGTCACTGCAGTTGGAATTCCCATCAGAAGGTTTTCATACCTGCCTTCAGATGTGTCTTGTGAGTACATGTTTCAGAAAAACAAAAAGATTACATTTCATTAGAAAGGTAGAAGAGCTATCTTCTATCGCAGGGTCAGTATATGGCATTTTCTAAAGGCAGTGGTGTGGAGGGATCAGAGTCATCTGAAAAGGGGAAACTGTTGTTTGAACTGCAAAATACCAGCTGTGGTTTTGGTAACGCACATGCTTTGAGTAGTAACTTTCTAAATTTCAAGGGGGTATTTTCAAAAATAATCACTGTAGCTGGAGTGTTTCCTCTCCAAGAATTTCATGTGTTGATGAAACAAACTTTAGCTTGTGAAAGTGGGCAGTGAGCGAACCGCCCAAAGTCTCAAATGCCTCTTAGAGCAACTCTACTTATTTGTTGGTACTAATCTTTGCGAAGAACACACCGCTGACTTACAGGGAACTGCCTTTTTCACTTCAAGTCAGTACAATATTTTAAGGCACCAAACGCCTCAAAACTTTGAATCATTACAGAAGGGGGAAGAAAACTAGGAGGGGGGTACTCAAATGATTTTTTTGTAAGCTACCATTTTTATTAATCACACATGCTTGGTTAAAGAAAGATAAAAGTGAAGAAACCTGCAAGACCATACATAGTCTACCAAGGAAGGAGGAGGCACACCCCTAAGTAGGCAGAGGACGAGTTCTGTTCTTCGTTTTTCCGAGCTATAATTTATGACCTCTATAGAGAGATGTGAAGTAATGTTAGCTATGGCACATAATTGGCAAGGCACGTTGTATTTTCCATATTTATATTTTCACAATCATACTTCAGCTCATGTCGCTGCAGATAACTCCCTCTCTGACCCTTTGGCTTTGAATAGCAGAAAATACAACCCATGTTTTCCAGTGAGATAAATAGAAATTTGTCTTTTTTATTTCACAGCTTAGTCAATTTATGAGGGGGACTGATAGCGCGGGCCAAGCTATATAGAAACATACTTAGATCCTGAGAGGTACTGAACTGCTGAGCACCTACCAACATCCTGCAAGCAAATCCGCTCTGTATCTTGCAGGCTTCGGTCCTGTTTCCCATGCAAAATCAAAGTATTGTGCTTCTTTTTAAAATGAAGTTCTCATTTCTAATCAGTGTGAATGAAGCTTTTTACAAACTGTTCACATTTGAAGATTAAGCTTAAGTTAGATAAATTAGAACCAGAACGCAGACCACTCTTTGCAGCTGATATACAGGCAGGCCACTTGCTGATCAGCCATAGCCTAGTCTCCGGTACATTTATACACAAAAGCAAAGATATGCGTGTGAGTGTTTGCAGGATTAATGCTCCAAGATATGCATGAGTTGTATATAATTATGCTTGGTGTTAGGACAGCCACCTGTGCTGGTAATATTTATGTTTGCTTCCCTTTATGACATCTGACACTCTGTGGTAGTGGTTGACTCTGCAGAGCTCAGAGACAAAGTTAAAGACAGCTTGGGATTGTCACGTGCTACCCAGTGAAGGGTCTAAAGACAGGACTCCAGTGCTTTGGAGGACGATTTGCATCAGCAGAGTGGAGCTGCAGAAAGCTTGGAAGCCTTGGATGCCAAGCTATCTGCCATCAAAGCAAATGGAGCTGCGACACACCACATGCCTTACCGAATTCCAGAAAAAATTAGAAAGAGCAGGGAGATACTTACGTCTGACGCAGGAGGAAAAGCCTCTGTGTTCATACAGAAGTGAAGTACTTGTTTAGGCTGAGGACAGCCCCAGGTGTGGTGGGCGGGAGCAGAACCAAGCAGACATCGATGCCCGAACCCCACAAGGGATGCCTCCCCTCTCCCCACCCCAGCAGGTCTGCGCTGAGCTTGAACATCACTTACGGTATTACAGCGGTTATACCTGGAAGTGCTGCCATGGTTAGAAAACCCTGTCGGATCACCAGCCTCGTAAATGACCAGAACAATCTCTGAGAGACTGCCAGATCCTTTTCTGAAGTTTCTGATACTTGGAGTTCAGCTCTGGTGTGTGTTTAGCCTTTGCTTATTCGAGACAGTAAGAAGAACGTGTTATTCGGGAGATGAAAGGATGGCTTACGATTCTTGTACACATAGAGCTAACTCTCCACCTTTCTCCGCAGCTCCTGCAGGTCTCAGGAAGCAGCTGTCATGCTTTTTTTTTGCCAGTTTACTCATCACGAGTGCTTTTATGTGCACCCTTGCAAGTCACTGGCTGGAAAAGTCTCTACGAAAACTTCTTAAGTTGACCCCGCATCTGGGATAACAATTTGCACCAATCCTCCCACAAAGATTTGTTCATTATATGCATTTTTAAATTAAATGTTTACTTTTTTTTTCAAATATTAAAAAAAATATAATGATAGGTTTGAGTCCAGTTGCAGTTTAAGGATGGATGCAGTGGGAATGGACTGCAAGAAGATTTAATTCCTGGGTCTCCACCCAATGTGTCTAGCGAATGGGTCAGAAAATTTTTCAAGAGACAGTTTGAGTAGGTTTTGCCAATGAGTTCATTTTATTTAAACTCTTTCCAAAAGGTCTTTTCTGATCTCACTGCTGAAAACATACTAGTTTACTCTTCCAGCTACCATCTGATCTTTCTAGCCATCTAGAGAAGGTAATGGCCCAGAGGAGGGTTTTCCTCACTCTTTTTGGTTTTCTGGAAGAGTGAAACACTTGATGTTACTACCAACCTACTGATTAACTATCTGTTTTTGCTAGGAAAGAAGCGTTTTGCTTATTCTGGTCATTAGCCAAAGTGGGCTCTGTGTCCCACATGGTGTGGTGCATTGCTGCCAGTTCTGTTCTTTCCTTACCCTGTATTTTGTACTACCACCTCCTGCTTTGCTGACTTTCTTTGACCTCCCGAACCAGAACCTTTGTCCTCCTGAACCTGGCTCAAAATGAACCAGAAGCGCTGTTCCCATCTATGAAGTATTTCGTTATACCACGGTCACCATCACCTACCGTTTAAATACAAGAGAGTCTCAGTATTGTGTTGATATCAAAGGCTGACCTTTTTCTAATGCTAAGATCCTGAATGACATGTCTATGAGCTGGAGAAGGGTAATGAAGCTTAAAAATGTGAATAATTTATGGAAAACAGGGACAGTTTGATGCAGACGTGACAAGCCTGTGCCATTTTATCAATACTGCGCAAGTAGTGAGGGACGTCCTACCTGGATCCATTCCTCCAGATGCTTGCTTTGGTTACCTTGTAATCTCCTAACTTTTAGTTTTGAAAAGCTGCTAAACTTTTCTCCCAAACAAGGCAAACATAAAATAACTTAATTTGTATAACATATTTTAGGATCAAGCTTGACGTTGGCTTCTGATTCTGCTTGTGCTAGTTTTATACTCTCTGCCTTTCATTTTTCTCCCCTCTAAGAAGCAAAAGAACTACTAAGTCTTTACAATGTTGAGTGTGTCAGATAAAAATGATCTCCCGGTGTTTTTTATTCTAGATCTTGAAAACCACTTGTGCTAGATCAAAAATCATCCAACCAAAGGAAAAACAGAACTACATGCAAATTTCAACTCAAAATATTTTTTGATGATGTCTCATTTGCTGCTTCATAAAACAGAAATCTGGTGTAATGCATTGCTCCCCTCTAAGCGGAGAAACTGGAACTTCTTATTGTACCTTCTCCTGTTCATCAGTGCATTTTTCAGCATCATACTTAAAATAGTGAGGATATTGTTGAGGATAAACTGGAGGAGGAACTAGAAAGATGCCCTGGCTGGTCCTCGTGGATTCACTCTGGAGTGGGACCCCACTTCCACCCGCCTCCTCTGGCCTCCCCATGTGGCCGCACAGAGGCACTGAGAGCACAACTCCAAAAACACCTGGGATTTCTGTCCAGCATTCAGATTTTCATAAAAAGCCACTTGTTCTAAAAAGCCTCATCTGCAAAGTCCACAGTCATAACAGTTCAACATTTTATGATTTTTCTTTTTTTAAATAAGGGAAAATAAGAAATCCTTTGAGGAAGTCTGATACTTGACTACAAGTTCCTCAATAAACACAGTGCATAGCAGTATCAATGGGAATATTGCCTATGCTAATAAAAGGGCACAAAATTGCCTATTAACAGATTTTGATCATGTTACCTTCTTTCCCGTTTTACTTCCTTGCCATAAGGAAGTGAGTGTTTTTTATTAAAAGAACCATTTTGTGACAAGTACAGAAATCTAGATAATATATGTAAGGGTTGTAGCTCACAATGAAGTGCATGTAGGATTTCTTTCCCAAGTGATTATTTTTTGGTGAGATCCAATAAACAGCAGAAATGTGCTTGTTTCATGTGTAATAAACTATTGCCAGCAGTTGAGGTCTGCCAGAACTTCATTGGCAGGTGTTTGGAGAAGGGAAGCTGATCTTCCCATCTGCCCTCTCCTAATGAAGAGCCTGATTCTGATCCTATTGATGCAAGGGTACATTTTGTCACTGGAGAAGTAAGAGTAGGGTTAAGTTCTTAGTTTGGGAGATCCAAGAATTTTTAAAGGGCTGTTTGATATACACGTGCAACCTCTGCAAACCTCCTTATATGTTCAAGGGGCCCTCTCAGCAGAACTGGTTCCGAAAGCCTTGCAGATCTCATAGAATCCACACGTGGGAAATCCACACACCAGAATGCAAGACAGCTTTGCGAAGATACATTAAATCATAGATTTAAAGTGAGAACACCCCCAGACAAAGAGAAGCCTGTCACTATAGCTACGTTGCACAAAATAATACTGGCTTAACTTTTTGTCACAGCCCTCTGGTGAGGCTGTTACTTTGCCTTGCTTTTCTCATGGTACCTACAACAGGCTGGGATTTTTTTTTTCCATCCTGTGAGAAATTTTGAAATGGAACCCAAAACTTATTTCATTGAGTTTGCACAAATGTCTGTGTTGAAAACTGACACCTACAATATGAAAAAAAAATGTTCCAGTTCAGCTAAAATATTGCCAGAACAAGATTTCGAACAGAGGTGGTTTTCCTGTAAATATACCTTTTAGTGTAGAATTAAATTTCTGATTTTTTAGTAAGTTCAATATGGGTGTTTTAGCAATTTCGCCCCCATTTCCACCTTTTTTTTTTTTTTTTTTCTTATTGAGCTAGAGCATTTGCCACCCCACCCTTTTGCTATTAAAAGTTTAGTTTGACTACTTCTAATACTATCTGGAAATACATATTTTATATATCTCTATATACATATGAAGTTGCCTAAATAATACTTTATCTCCTACTAGCTCATGGAGAGCTATCATTTTAGAGAGTGACCATCCACAAAAATCAATACTTAGAAGAGTAGAGACCTGCTTATGCCTGCAGATTTACAGCACTTCTAATAATAGCCTTCTGATGTTTGCACCACAGGAACTTGCCTATCTTTTTCTAACTAATGTCACCATGTCGTATAATGTATTTACGGCACTGTTTTAATTTCAGGTAGCAGAGAAGCAGCATTCACATATGCCATCATTGCTGCTGGAGTAGCACATGCAATCACGGCTGCCTGTACGCAGGGCAACCTGAGTGACTGTGGTTGTGACAAAGAAAAACAAGGACAGTACCATAAAGAGGAAGGATGGAAATGGGGAGGCTGCTCTGCTGATATCAGATACGGAATAGGATTCGCCAAAGTGTTTGTGGATGCCCGGGAGATTAAGCAAAATGCAAGGACGCTCATGAACCTGCACAACAACGAGGCCGGGCGGAAGGTAAGTACCTCTGCCCTCCCCGAGATGCGGCCATCTCCGGCCTAGGATTGAAGGTGGGCTTAGATCATGTACAGTGCATAAGAACTACAGGGCACTTTAATGCTAACCTCATTTTACAGTAGACAAGAGGGACCTTTGCAAGTTATACAAGCTTGTCGGACCATCTGTCCATCAAACTTTTGTCTAAATGTTACTCTTTACAGCTGTAAAAAGAAAAAAGCAAACAAACATTTTATCTGGAAAGTTAAATGGTACTTAGGATAAAAAGCTTGCCTGCTACTGTGTAGGTAACTGGGATTCTCGTCAGGTTGAGACATGAACTTCGCACTCATTTGAAAATGGATCATTTTCAACCCAGCTGTTTCAACTTTGCCCTTTGTGCGAGGACTACCTCTTTGAGGAGAAAAATACTTTAGCAAAAAGACGACAGGCTGACTCACTGTTACACCATTATATGGATTTGGTTTCTCATTTTGCACAGCAAGATTCCTGCCCCCTTCCTGTTCTTTGGGACTTGGTAGCTGAAAGCAGCTAGTGCAGAACCAGCGCTCAGGAAGACAGGAGTTCAGCAGCTTCCAAAACAGTTTCCTGGGGATCCTGGGCACCAAATGCCCTGGGTTTGCTGCCTTTGCTGTTTGCTGCACTCAGCCAGTTTTCTGATTGTCGATGGCAGCTGTTGCACATGCAAGACGCAATCTGATGTGTGCTCCTCAGATCCTTGCAGGTCAGGCGTTCCCCAGCGTACCTCAGAGCAGTCTCAGCAGTGGAGGGGCTCTGATTTACACCAGCTAGGAATAGCCAGGGGATGCCTGTGTGCTCCCCATACAGCCGTGCGCAGGTACAGTCCAGTGCTCTTTCCGTACGGGAGTTATGTTTTGCTGATCATATCTTACAGAATGAATGTAAATCTTGCTTTCTTAGCTTTCTATTTTACCTTCTCCACTGTTTGCACTCCCGTGCATTAGTACTGATTTTTAGCATTATGTTAGTGTGACTTAGAAGCAAATGGGAGAAGGAAGTTAGGAACAGCAGTTAATTTGTGGATACTATTTTTGTTCTGGTAATTACCTGTAGGCTCTGAGACATCTCCACTTATGCTGGAGCCAAGCAGATTGTATTGAAGAGAAATCATTTCCACCCCAAACAAAAGCCTAACCCTTCTTTTATTTATTGCTACTGTAGTAGTTTTATAGGTGAGATTATGGTTTTACTCTGTCTACTATCCCAATGCCTGTGTCCGGCTGTCTAGTGCAAACGTGGTACTTCAAAATACTAGCAAAACGAACACTGAACGAATTCTGAGAATAACTCAAGGACTAACCATTAATATTTGCTAAAAAAATGATCTGAGATCTTTATTACTTGGCTTCTGGTAGCATGAAGGCACATACTGAAAAGCCTGGTAAAACACCAAGGCCTTCTATAGTCTGCTCTATTACACAAGCACAAATCCACTGAAACAAAAAATAGCAGAGGAGTTTCACCTTTGTGGGAAAGCTACTTCCTTGAAAGGTCTGCTTTTATTTGATAGGTGCTGGTAGTAAAAGATTCCCAAGAAATGACACACCAACCTACAAAGGACTGCAAACATAGCTGGAACTGGCTACTGGCTAGGTATCTTTTTCCAAAGCAAAGCTCAAAGATATAGACAAAAAAAGAAGTTGCGTTTTTTTTGTCTCCATTATCACCCAGGTATGGACGTAGAGTAGAGGAGGAGGGCTGTTGGTCCTGGAGCTGGCCTGTGGGAGCAGCCTCTCCTTGAGGACAAGCTTTGTGTGTCTCACCTGTATGTGCACAATTTGCTGTCCTAAAAGATTATGCCTGGAAGATTCAGCTCTACATGTTGTTATCTGGGAGAACAGTGGTGTGTGCTATCTCTGGTGATCTGCCATTCCTCCAGCAGGCTCAGGAATTGTTCTGATCTAGAGATATTTCTATGCTTCTTCCTGCATCCCTTACAGAGCAAAATTACTGATCTTTGTTCGAACAAATCTCTTTGAAATCTTCAGGGGAAAGAAAGAGTAACACGACTGAGAAGAGGCATGTTACTCTGCCGTCCTGTAGAGAATGAATAAATGATGTTTTTGCTAGAGAGATTCCTTTCAGCCTTTGCTCTTATGTGAAAGATCATAGTATTTAAAGACAATTGGCAGAGGGAGGCCATTACGGGTATTTGGCAAGCTAGGTCTCTCACAACCTAACCCTTTCACAACAAAGACTGTCTTGTTTTGAGGTGGTACTCTCCCTTTTGGAGCAATATGGATCTTATCAGCCTCCACACAATCTATTCTTGGTGGCTTTCCTCTGGGCTACAAATTCTTGTCTAGTTTTACTTGCCTATGGCTAGGTTTTTGATGATACTTATGCAGCTAGGAGACAGACTGGCACCTACTGGGCTTCCAAAAATGATGTAGATGTTCAGTTCTTATTGATTGGCTATCTTCACCTGTAGGCACTGCTCTGCCGTTCAAAAGTCAGTCCCCTTTACTTCTTTTGCCTTGCCATGTGAAACTGCACTGTGTGCTGTGCCCGCTCCCCTGGGGGCTCGTGAATGACCTGTGGAAAGGTCCTTCTTTAGGATGACACCGGCTGCAGGTGATTCGGGATGCACTCTAGTAAATCATACATATATTATGATCTAGTTTTCTTCTTAAGAATCACTGGTAAATTCATCTGTTCCATCTTGGTGAGCAGGAGATGACAGACTGCACTGCAGTAGGCAGACCTGCTTGGCTGACCAGGGAAACTGAGAATAGGTAGGACTGCATGGTATAAACCAACAGAGAACCACCAGGAAAAGCCTGATCCCTACTTTTTGGAGATCTCAGTTCAAGACTTTCCGCCTTCTCATAGTCTCTCTGCTTCCTGCAGTGCCAACAACAGTCTTTCTGAACCTACTGAATACATGACTCTGTCAGAGAAATAGTATGATTATGTCAGCTCTTTCTAGAAGTAAACAAAAATTGACTGTGTCAGATGTGGAGGGCATAGGTAGAGAACACCCATATTCCTTTTCCTCAATAGCCTTGGTAGTGCAATGCTTGAAAAATACTCACGTGCACACCCAGGATGCAGCCAGAAGCACTCCCGCCTGAGATCAGCCTGTGTGAAATGTCTCCCATTTCCAGCTGCTCCCACACTGCAGACCAACGCCAGCGATGCCAACGGTTCCTGCAGAATGATCACCCATGAAGCCTCCGCTGCTGGGGTGGAGCAAGTAACAGTTTTCCTTACTGTTAAAGGACAGGGCTCTAATCCTGTTTCTCTGTCTTGGGGACAAACCACCAGGACTCAGTTTTGTAGCACATAGGCACAACTTCAAAGTTCCCAGGCTGCTTGGAAGGGAAGGGGCAGAGTTCAAAACAGGGGTCGCATATACCCTATAGAACTGGCCCCAAGCAGCCTGAGAAGCCTCACATCATTTGTCAAACCTATGGGAGAGCAGCTATTTCTGACCTCCAGAAACAGAGTTTAGGGTGTCTTTCCTCTTTGAATTAGTATTTCCTGAAATGCTGATTCACTGCAGGAAGAAGCAAGCAGTACAGGGAGAACAGGAGGAGAATTCGTAACAGCTGGGTCAGAAAAGAGAGATAAAGCTTGAATTAATTTAAAGGCATAATCCTGATTTGCCCTGCAAACTTCCATGTGAGGGGTTATAATTGCAAGACTGAATTATCTGTTAGCAAATTTGTCTTCTCAAGTACAAAGTTAATTAAATTACTGTAAGTAACACAATAACATATGTCTGAGAGATATTTATGCTCCAGGAAATAAAAATGTTATTTTCCAAGTTTTCCTGCTAAAAAATACCAAAGTAGGTACTGAACGGCTCTACATAGTTTGGCTGTAAACTTTTCATTTTGACAGCATGGCAAGGTACATGACCAGATTGCTCTCCCCTCTCTTTTTCCCTGTGACATTGAAATTCCACGAATGGCATCTTGCATCAGCGTTACATCATATTAAGTATAATGCAATATTATGAGTCATTGTTATAAATCATGGGCACAGGCTGCATTAGAAGGCTTTTGCAATTCAAGAGCACATCAAGGTGGATTTTTATTCAGCGTTTCTCTTTGGAGGAATACCTAGGTGCACTAACTTTGCAATGTATCTTCATCCTCTGAATCCGTAGCGTTCAGTTTTCCCTTTCAGCTCCAAGGCTCACAGGAGAAGTGCAGTATGTACATAACTGAGTTGCTGCAAATATCAAAGTTATGAGAAACCAGAAGGTGTTTCTGAAATGGATCATGCAATGATCATAATAGACTGACGCGTTTAGTATTTTATCATTTAGGGCAAACTGTAATAATGTTGAAATGAAGTGAAACACCAGCATTTGGAAAGCGTGGAGTTCAGAAGTTCTCCTGAGCTATTCTGTAAAGCCCGCACTTACGACATTCGCCCCTTTTACTTGTTAGCATCTCTGAACTTCAGTTCTTCCAGTTCTAGCATAGTGTGCAATCCCCGCACCACTGCAAGAATTTAACTACCTTCTAGAGGAGACAGCTATTTTTACGTCATTCAAGATACCTTTTACCTTAACTAGCCTATTAGCCTGACTACAAGAAGCAGCACAAAACACAAGCTCTTGCAGATGAACCACTTGAAAGGTTGTAAGCATCTAGTGCTTGGTTAGAAAAGACATAAGACTAATAAAAGAGGCTGCCAAACAATTTAACATTTATAATTTTTCTGAATAGGCATGAAATTCTGGAGATTTAATAGTTCTGTCTGAGCTAAGTCTTAAAGCATGGGAAAATATGGCGCTATTCCTGCTTGCACCCATGGCTCGGTTTGGCTGCTTGCAGTGGAAAGGGATGCGGCTTGTGGGCTTGCAGCCCCACTGGGGTGGCCCTGCCCAAGGAAGACCACAACTTTCCAGGGGACCCCAGCAGTCCAGTGGCTCCTGGCAGAGCTCCATTTTCAGAAGATGATCAGGGATGCATACTGCCTGGCAAATGCAGTGCTAGCAGGGTACAGTCGGTGTGCCAGAAGGACACAGGGCCCATAGATTCCTTCCCACATATATGTACCAGCTGTAATCTGGCCTTAAGCAATCTCTGCACGCAGCGCAATTGGCTAATAGTAAACAAAGACATGTACTTCTGTATTCAGCTGTCTCTCAGCTCCATCAGAAGGAATGTCTCTAGTGGCACATGCACACCAGAATTAAAGTTTGCCTGTGTCTGGAGCTGCTGAAAATTACCATAGACTCCAGAGAGTCTAGGTGACCCGCTTCGAGCAGAGCAGAACTGGGTGAGGCTGCCCTGATACTCCTGGCACCAGCCATCAAGTGACTTTATAGTATCATCAGCACAGCCACATATTTCTTGGAGTTCAGAACTTAACAGTGCCCTTGCAATTACACTTAACATTTTCCAATGGTTTTTCACCTTTTTTTTTTTTTTTTTTTGGCGAGGGCACAGAAATGTTCCTGATCTTTGTATTCAGAAGCTTTTAGTTCTTAATGTTAGGAATGGTCCTTAAATACAAAGCTGATGAATTATTTTCCTCTTTACTGGTAGATACTAACTACTTGTGAAACAATCACAGCTGTGGTACATTCCTGATTTAGAGTGGCTTGAAGTTGAAAGCATTTTTCAGGACTAAGTTTCTACCTCTATTTACAAGTTCCTGTGAGGGATCCTGAAGAGGAAGCATACCCAGAACTAGTTGTGATGCCCACTTGCTCAAGAGCTTGTTCATTTACATCCAGTTCTCCTTACTAATCCCTCACTTGGCCCTCCATTGTCAACAGATGTGTTGAGCACGTAAGATCAATAAGCACAATGCTTAGCCCTGTGCTGCACCTGCAACACACAACTGGCTGAGCCCTTTCTGAGGTTTCTTGCCTAGCTGATAAGAGACCAGAAAAAGGCCTCTTATGTGTCCATTCCCATAGGAAGATGGGGAGCTTGGTCTGTTGGCAAGGAGGTGCTCCTTGTTGATAGTGGCAGTAGCGAGTCTGAGAGACTTCAACTGTAGCTGTTTAGACCCCTGAGAGATGAGGCTGGCAGACACGTTAACACGGAGCCTAGCAGGAGAGAATGGGGAAGAGCAGTGGCACAGCTGTAATGGAGATAACCATGCCCAAAACACCATGCAAACAATCTTCAGCCAAAGCAACACACAGCACTTCCAGTCACAAAGCAATGGTGGTCTTAACAAACAAAAAATGCACCTCTGCTGCTAAAATGTCACGTAACATCTAGAAAATCTGATGTTAGGTGCACCAAGTACGCCTATGTAGAGTGTTCTGGTAGCTGGCTTGCTTAATTAAGCTGTACAATGTTTTGCCTAGATTCAACTGGGCAGATGGAGAAGGTTTAGGAAAAGGTTTATACATGTGACTTGTGCCTTGTGCCTCACTGTGACCAGATGAAATATGTAAAAAAAACGCTTCTGACAAATCTCACTGACATGGCTGTAAGGTACAGGCAAAGAGGTGTCCACCCACAGACCTGAGTCCAGTAATAGCATCTTATCCAAGGTAAACCCAGTCCTGTCCCACCCTACAGTTCCTGTGCTTCACAGCCCTCCTGCTCAGAGTACCTCCCTTGTCTCCCAGCGCTCCAGCCTGAAGGCCTGGCACCGCAGCTGTAGTTCAATGCAATTAGAAAAGGAGTGTTAGATGCAACAAAGTCTTTCCTGGCAACTTCGTCACCACATGTTTGCTGAGGGGGCAGCAGGATTTCCAGAAAGGCCAAGCATTGAATTTGGAAGACGTCCAAGTCACCGAATGGGAAAACTCCCACTGAGGTTGGTGGGATCACAGAACACAGCTGAGTGCTTCCAAAAACCCCATCCCTACTGAGTGTTTGCACTGGGCAATTTCCTAGGTGTGAAAAAAAATAGACATTCTGTGCACTCTTACAGTATTTTGTTTGTATTTGAAAGGATCAAAGTTCTATTTTATGGCTTTCCTACTTTTTTTAGATAATAGTCTTAAAACCAGTCCAAACTTGACAGACAAGCTCTGCATCTTCTCAACAGCCCAGGGTAAAGATAAAGGGAACATTAATGTTAGTCTAAATTATGAGAGGGAATGGGACTGCACAAGTAACTGTAATCCACAAGAATGAATTTTCATTCCACTTGTCCTCCACTTTCAGCTAATCAGAAATTGTGATACATGGTCCTACTTGTATGTTGGCTTTCAGCTCCCTCCTATATCTTATGTGGTTGAAAACTGAATTCCTGATTTACGCTGAAGATTAGGGAATGATAAATGCTATCACTTACCTGCAGTTGCACTTTTAGAGGATTCTGGCATTAAGAGCAAAACATGCATTTCATGTATAGGATAACTAGAGCTGACAATCTGTCATGCTGCTGACAAAGATAGCTGAGACTGAGGGCCAGGGTCTGTTAATAAATAACAAAGATCTCAAATTCCATATTTAATATCATGCACCTTTTATAACTGAAATAATCAGATGCTTGCTATAATGGTTAATTTGCTCAGCAAAGCCACTGGTTGGGTCACATGTTTTTTGGACATTTTCTAATTTAATTCGGTCTTTCCTTTTGGACAGTTAGCAACATTTCCCACAGGGCATACACTTGTCAGTCAGTACTCAGAGGAAAACATCATCTAGATGAAAATAGTTGCTGTACAGATTATTCAGTTCTCCCAGTGTTTTCATCACATTTGCACGGGACCCTTCGTAGAGTCTTCAGTGTCTCATGTTGCAGAAAAAAAGCCCTCATTTCTAAACAAACCTTACTGATTTGAAGCAAATGCAGCTGTAACAAAGCATAATCACTTCAAAGCAAATATGTGCTATGTTTGGGTATTGTAAATCTTATGCTGATCATGTAATAGAAGTTGTAAGAAAGAGAAAACATAGCACCTATTAGCCTTGACTCTGACCTATGAGCATGGCTGTTTTGCCTTGTATTATTTCTATTAACCTGTGCTTTTTGATGTTTTATTGAGAAATTCAATCAGAATCCCAAATTTTTGAGCTTCATACCTAAATTTAGGCCTAAGTTGTTGCAAATTTTTCAGAAATAGCTGATGAGCACAGTTCTGCTTCTTCTGTATTCCCCAGATGACATTTATCACACTTCACATGTAGTTTTCCAAACTTAAGACTGATTTCCTTGCATAAAACTAGACACTTCCGTCTCCATATTTCAGCAATTTTAGCAAAACCCAACAGAAGACAGGTATTGGCCAAATGAGCGGGAAACTAACAGTTAGGCCAAGCTACTCACTGAGAACATTTTTAATACACGAACAGGCAGTGTTTGTACCACACATAAAGTTTACACAGAATTATGCTGGAGATCTTGCACTGTGCAGTCTCATTCATTGCATCTCTGACAAAGTATACCCATTCATCATGTAGCTGGAGGTTTGCGTGGTTGAATCTTCTCCACCATGCTGTGTCAACAGGGACAGAAACTGGAATCTTCTTCAGTTACAGCCTAAACCTCTAGAGTCTGAGCTGAAAGTATCTCCAGGAACATTTCCAAGAGCCTTGCAATGATGAGTTAGTAACATGAACTCAGTTGCCTGGGCTAAGCAGAGACATTTGGAACCATACATAACAGAGGTTTTGGTAACAATGAAAGTTAAACCAAGGTTTGATTCAAATGCTTCATTAGACACTTGGTGGCAGAAAACTCTGAAGTCATGAAGCCCTGAATGCTTACCAAAAACAATAATTGCTAGCATTTGCTGTACAAATGGAACAGACTTTTGCTTTAATGGAAGGAATTTCCAGGTATTTTTGAAGTAAACAATTAAAAAATCAATTAAATGGAGAGCAACCTTTTAGTCCAAGGACACAAACAAGGCATGCTTTGGTACTGGAAGAATGTAGAATGGATCTATTAAAGGATAAGGGTTTCAGGTAATTGCCGAGAGGATGTTTGGCTCTGCGTGGCCAATTAGGGCCAAAAGGCACTAGTATTAATTTGCATTACAACTGGTTATTGAAATGACCCTGAGCCTTCTGGTATGTAAAAGTGAGATGCATCTAAAGTACTACATTTGGTCCTCTGGGACAAACAGAAGGAAAGTGTCAGTATTCACAGACTCTAAATCAGATCTAAGCCAACATCTATTGCTAGTGCAATAGCAATGGGTTCTCTTGGTAGTGTCAGCTGGTGGCCTCCACTAAGGAAACTAGACTTGCCTTAAGCACACTAGATCTTAAACTAAATGTAAGACCACACACTATTATGAGTACAACCATGTATTCATTCTCTTACAGGGCTATTCCCACATGAGATTTTGACTGAGTCATAGCACATACTGTTATCTTTAGGTACATAAATCCTGCAGTCATAAAACAATTAACTATTGAGATAGCACAATAGTTAGCACGTCAATAAAGAAGTTCAATAAGGAGTCAAGAATATGGTGTCCAAAAGGCTTGGATTAAGACCTTGGTTAAAAAAGAAAATCTCCAGGAAGCGTAAACAATGAAACAGTGGAGATGCTCTCCTGCAAAAGCATGTCTTACAGGCAATGACAAATTCTTTGTTTGTGAATTGCCCAGGATCTAACAACACTAGCATTCGCACTGCCACCTGGAGTATTTAGAGGATCTGTATCCTCCCTGTGGTCTTTTATTTCACAGAATTTTCTTCAAGATGTCTACCCTTTGTCATCTTTGGTTGAAATTACTAAAAAGGTGCAGCTGTTACCAATGGGACATGAGAAGATAGGAAGGCAGAAGGGAGCCAGAGACCGAGTGAGCACTTAGACTTTGTTTTCTCAGGAAATCAACCCGAGAAGTCTGCCTTGCTATAGTTGGACCAAATTTAGGCTAAAAGGTGCAATCAAAGTCTTAAAATATTTTCCAGAACATTATAGATTTAAATAACGATGTTAAGGCATACCTTTGCATTAAGGTTTTTTTGTAATTCTATTTAACAAAATTATACTTTATATTAAGGTTCCTCTTAAAGAGAGATTTATAAAATTAATATCTGATTAGTACATTAGATGTGTACTGCAGACATGTGTTGTTTCATTTATCGATGCTTTTATGTACTGGTGAAACTGGTGGTTAGAAGCTATTGTTACAGGCATCCTATGACCTTCTGAATGAAAGACTTAGAGCAATTTGTTAAAAAATAAATCTTGATATCAAGACTCATTTATACAGGGCTTATAAAGAGGAACTATTAATGGTATTCTTGGATGTTGCTACTTAAGTCACATAAGTACTACATAAGTACTTAATACTACATAAGTAGTAAACAGGTAGATCAGTTAACAAAAAACAACAGCTATGTCTGGTCTGGAGGGTGAGCTGACTGAGGGGAGTTACATGCATCAATACAGTAAACCTCAAAAGCAAATTCCTGTTAATAATGTGATTGCTCGCCTGTAAGACAAAAACTTCAACTGTTGCTTAAAATACCTGTTAGAATGAAAAGGAGAAAATCTAATAAGCTGGGTAAGCAAGACAGAAAGCCAAAGAGGTTTGCTTAGACTGCACTAGGCATTATGCATAAAATTAGGAAATTCCACTTTCTTCTGTATAGGAGGAAATTTTCATTGACAACAGGCCAGAAGATCCTTGTTAAAATTCTTGGCCTGAATATGAGCTTGCTGATCTTGGCAGCTGCTAGGCTACAGAGATAGGTTCTGCTGGTAGGATCTTATCTCTGATAAGTGGAAGCTATTTGAAAACGTGGAAGTGTGGATCTATTGTCCCAACTGCAACTGGAGGGGGAAAACTCTAATGTATAAAACAACTTAATTTGAAAGTCATCTTTGTGGAACAATTATTCTCACAGCATATTACAATTAACAACAAAATCATGTTACTTTATGATAATGTGCATATTTTGAATTGTAAACACAAAGTGCGTGGAAATATGTTCACAAAACACAACGTGTTTTTTGTGATCAAGTTTCTGGCTTATGAGAACTAAAATAATTGCCTGCTCATTAGCTGGAGGAGTAATGGGAAATTTCTCTTAAAATTACAAGAATAGCTATCACTTTCCTGAGCAGCTGTTGCCTGATGTGCCAGCATGGTGATATCCCACCCAGGGTACAACCATCCTTGGCAATGGGCTTGTAGCCTCTGCCACAGTCTAGGTCATGCTATCTCTGCAAAATAGCATGACTGAAGGGAATGGGAGTGAGTTTGAGATAGCTCAGGTGCTCTTTCCTGCTGAATAAAAGGTAGGTAGGCAGAGCGGGTAATGGGTACACCTTCAGGGTCATTTACCAAGTTGTGAACAGTACATTAAGTATTAGGATTGAATCTTAAAGATGTCTCTCTGGGAATCAAACACAAAGATACCTCGTGCTTCTTTCTAGACCAAAGGAGTTAATGAAGCAAGTTAAGCTAAGAAATACTGCATTTTTATAAAGGCAGTGCTGAAAAATTAATGTAGAAGTACTTTGAAATCACCTGAAAAGCTTGATAGAAAGGAAGAACATCCTTTGTTTACTAAAACTACTGGCTTGGAGAACCAAAATTTATATAAGTTTTTTAGCATGAGAAATATGCCTTGCATCATATTATCTGCTGAGTACCTAAGGGTTAACTCTCATAGTTTGGTATGCAAGTAAATGAACCTATAATTAACTGTGTGTGGCTATTGGTTAAAAATGTTTGGAAGCAATATGAAGTGATATTATTTTGCAACTAGTACTCCTGCCAGTACCTGGCTTTATTAGTTTAGCACAAGAGGTGTTTTCTGATTAGTTGTCTGGAACAAGTAAGACTGTTCTTTTGGTTTCTATCACTCTTTGGAAACTTTTCTCTTGACAGCTTAAGCATTTGTCAAAATGCTGTACCTGGTTGCTCCCAATTCTTTACTATACAATGCCAGCACCACTTCATTTGAGTGCTTCACTACAAGTGGGGAGAGTTACACGGAAGATGGAATTTAGTGAGAATGAGTCAACCCTGTACCATTCCTCTCTATGTACATTAGCTGTGACAAGGGTGAATTCCAGTTGTGTCATTTCCTGTTTTCCTTACAGTTTTTTACATGAAGAATGACTCAGGCTCCATGACATAGCCCAAAGCGACAGGCAGTAATGACATCCCTGCCTGAATAACCCCCAAGACTTTAACTCATTGTGTTCCCAAATTGAGGAGTGTAAATAAGCTTAGTTCATCTTATCTGGGAGTACTTCTAATTTCTTCAGAAATTCAGCCTGCTAAAATATAAACTATAAGCACAGTTACTTTCTTTCTTTTTAAAGACCCCAAACCACTCCATCCTATATTTTAATGACAGCTTGATGCATTGACATTTAGAAGCCCAGAGTATGGATGAAGATCACGTCCCAAGATCAAAACTAAAAACAGACACACTGGACATAGGATGCTGGAAGAATTATATTGACTTCGAAGAGGCCAGGGTTGGCAGACATCACTCAGTTAAGATTTCATTGACTTCATTACTCTGATCCATACATTGACTGCAGCACAGGGCTCCTAGACTGAAGTAGGGATTAGGGAAAATGGCGTTTTTAACAATGGACATTCATCATCTTTTTAATACATGGCAAAATACCGCACAGATCACTATTTTAGAGAGGCCTGGTTTAGAAGTATCAGAATTTTGGAAGGATTTTTAGTTTATGACCAGAATGTAAGGAAGCTAGGTACGATTTAAGGAGAAATGTTATGTTGGTAATATGTCCAAATCCAGAAAAATTGCCATCTCATTTTCTTTGTAAACTCTCTTCGTGTCAGTGAACACCATGTTGTTTCTTTATTTTCCAAATTCCTTGAGCATCATCTTTTATTCACTTCTGGCATGAACATGCTATCCAGTATCTTTTTGGAGAGGAAGATATGTACTGTAGAAAACTTACATAGTGATAGGAAGGTGAACTAGATACTCTGGCCATAATTCTGTAACACCACCCCCCTTTCCAGTCTATTTTAGTTTCATTGTGCAAAGTGCCCAGGTAGGCCAGACAATCAGACTATTCAGTATTTCACAGACTAAAATCCATCATATCCACAGTATCAGTTTTGCTTGGACAGCAGCAAATAACAATTCTGGATAAATTTTCCCTTAATCTCACAATTCCTTTTTAGTAAGGGGCTAGGAAATCACACTTTCACTTAAACAAATATAGAATATAAAATAACATGTTGAATGTCTTTCAGACAATTCAGCTATATTCCAATAATAGTGGGTGAAAGCACAGAAAAGAAACCAGATTTATTTCAGAACTCTTTTTTCCAAGTTCCTTTTTATGACTGATCTTTAAACTTCCTACATGATGACACTTACTTGGCACTGCATTGATCCAGTCTAATCTAGGTGATAATGGGTCTCCCAAGAGTTATTTTTTTAAAAACAAGTAGTTTATCAAACACATTGACAGTTATGTTTTCAAATTATTTCCATTTTTTCTGTTGAAATATTTGCCTTGCTTTTAAATAGAAAAATTCACAAAACCAAAATGCAAGTCGGACGGATGTACCAAGAAGGCATCACAGCAGTAACCCCTCAATAAACTGTCAAGCCAGCTTTCAAGTGCTGAGCTTTTGTCATTAACAACTCAGAAAACAGAAGGTCCCACACCAGGAAGCCTCCATCTCACAGCCTAATTGCCAACAGGCAGTAGGAACGTGCTACTTTCAGTCTATTTCCTGATATAAAACTTGCCTAAGCTTTAGTTTGGTAATTTGTGGTTGAGAAAAACTTTTATAAGAGGACTTCCTGCGAACAGGAGGAAGGCTGGTTAAGAAGGTTTTGTATTTGATATTACACAGAAAACTTTGTCACCCACCACGTCCCTTAAGAGTATGTGAAACTCAACCTGAAGCTCACAGTTCCAACTTGTGAATGAATGGTTTCGATTTACATTTTGATGACCAGAGAGAGGGATGAGGGTGCAGGTACTTTCTCTCTGGGGAAAACTGGAATGTGTTCATGAGAGATGTGAAAAGGCGAGGAATCCCAGACTATCTTGCAGCTGTTATCAGATATGATGGAAAAGGGAGGGGGTGAGGATGAAGAGAATACCTGGCATGAGACCTGCTCCAAGGAGGGACTGTCTGTTGTGGCAGTGTGGATTTCTGCGTTTATCATTCCTCTCAAATCTGTATAAGATTTTGCTGAGCTGTTAACATCGGGTGTTGCCACATCATGCCCATTATCTCTGCAAGCAGTATCTTGATGAAGATAAATAAAAACTTGAGAACCTTATTTGACTTTCACAGGCCATGATTAGATTTTCAGAGCTGTCAGAGAAAAAATATCAAGGAACGAGCAAGCTAGATACAGACTCTAAGCCACATATATGAAATCCACTTTCATAGTTACTTTTGCAAAACAGAGGGGTTTAGCAGAAGTTTATCCTAGGAACAGCTATGGTGGGATGTAAGGTGTTCTCCTAGAAGGACCCCTCACTTGCAGAAAGCTGAAGTATTATGACACCTTGTTTTGTTTCACATAGCAGTTCCTACAGTATGTAAAAAGGCAAGGGCCATGCCTTTGGTTTAACTGGTTTAATTTAAGAGCATTATTACATTGTGTGAGAATCTGTTGCATTAAATCTTTCTTTTTAAAAACCGCTATGTCCAACTATTCTTCAAAAATAACAATTATGAAAGCATCCAATGACATTTATTTTCTACTGCTCTTTGGGTTTTTGGTCCCAGAAGTGGCGATAAATTGATTTAATAGATGGCAAGTCATGAAGGTTATCAGAAGTATAAGAAAAAATATGCAGGAGAAAATATTTTTTACTGCATTCCTCTTGTCTTTTACTGCCCTTGCTCTCAGACTTCCGTGTTTGTTTGCTGTTCTGCACAGTGCCAGTCATCGAATGAAGGGTACTAGGTCTTCGTTCTCTAATTTAAAGAATACTACTTACCCAGGGAAAGAGAAGAATATCTTATTCAGTTTGTGTGTGCTCACAACAGTGCATGAGTACTGTGACCATACAGAAAGACTAGTATTTTTTTCTTTACTTGTTTGATATATTGTGGAAATAGAAGCTGCAGTCCAGCTACAACCTGGAAAAAGTGTTTCTGCTTTTTAAAATAGGATATCCATTATTGAAGGTAGATGGTGGTATAGGGAAATACCACCCATCTGTGATGTTTCTAGCTTTATGTCATTTATCAGCATTCTCTTGGCTGTCTTCATAATTAGTCCTCGGACTAGCATGTTGCCTGATTTTCTTTAGAACACCTATTCTTAGGAAGGTGCAATGGTGATTTGATTGATGTAGGTCACAGGCTGTGGTGATTTCCCGGCCATTTTTTATTTGAAACAAAAAATTTCATGTTATCAGAAAAATGGTTCAACCTGCCAGGGGTCATAGTATTTCTGGGATAGTCACGGCTCACAGTCTTCAGTGTATTGAATTTGTTTGATACTGATGTCAGATATTATTCTTTTGCACAGATTTACTAATCAAAAGCATGAGAAAAAAAATCTTTTGGCAGTTCTTAGTAAGGTCTTCATAATATGTTCAACTGAAATATGAAAGACTGTCTGGAATAAGTCACTCTTAATATGGGACACAATCGGTTCCAAATTCATCCACAGTTATTTTGCCATAGGACATCAATGCAAAATATGTTATGTTTCTACAGAACAGGTTTTACAACAGCTATATTAATATAGTTAGTGAACATCCACTGATGGGAAAGAATCTTTTCTGTTTAAATATGCCTTTGCTAACTTTAAACTTGGATTTGGGTACTTTTTATTGTGCTGTTTCTCACATTTCTTAAAGATTTCATAGGCTTTGTCTTCAACAGCAGTGTTTCTTCTTTTATGGTCGATCATGCTCATTTTTGTTTTCTAATCAAAAAGCACCAAGTATTATTTCTACTTGCCTCAAGTTCCAGACCTCTGGTGTTAAGACAGTCCTACAAGTTTCTTAAACAGTAGCATCCTGTTGAGATTATACTGTCACACTTGAATAAAACATGTGGCAGAGTAATTTTCTAGTCATTTTAATTAGACATAGTCCTTTTACTGCTTGTCAAATCAATCTTACATATACATCCACTGCCCTTTTCATTGCCTAGTCTCACTCAACCTCACTGCCTGTTGCTCTAGAATGACTTGGTTCTCAAGTAAGTTAATTTGTTGAAAGACTAAATGTGAGATGACTTTATTGTATTAGCTTAAAACAACATTTTTACTTAATGAATCTATCTTCAAAAGCAAAAAATGTATTTCTAACATCATTCCTGAAGTCTGAGGAGCTTTGTCTTATAGCTACAACTGCCTCTGAAACTAATAGAAATCATAAATCCTCATCTGCCACAAGCTGAAAGGGGCAGGGTTGCATTTGTCCATTGGTGCCCCCAGCCCACAGAAATGTTGTGACAACTCACCAAGCCTTGCCATGATCTCTGGAGTGAAAAATTCCCTCTTGTTTTGTCAATAGTTGTGTTTTCTCTGACCTATAGTAAAGGTATGTGTGCAGGCACTTGTAGGAGACAGGTATTTCCTGACCCAGATGATCTGATGTGATTATGGACTCGATGGGATAGGAATCAGTGTCTCTTGTCTCACTAATTACATCTGCTTCACATGTAGTCTGGAGACCAAGTTATTTCTAATGAAGCAGTAAAGGGTCCCTGGCCTCAGGCCCTATGGTATTGGCAGCGTATTGGCTGTGAGGCAGGATTTAGTTTCCATGGGAATCCTGTTGGTGAAGGAGAATGCACTGGAGGTGCAATGGTCACTATTTCATGCTGTAAGTCCTTCAGGACAGCTTTGGCATCGAATGCTTTAGACTTCTGGTGACCGAACCCAGGGCTGTGCAGCACCTGAACCCCCTGTGAGTGGGCATGTGGGGTCCCAGACTGCCCCGGCAGATGGATTTTGAACGTCAGCTGACTTTAGATGCTGAAAATGCAAGGCAGTACACACCACTGAGTAACTGAGGCTACAAAGACGCTGAGCTGAGAAAACCCACTGCACGACGGTGACCAATGTTTCTGAGCATGCCCACCACATCTAACAACCCCTCTGTTTGCCCAGACCCAAGCATCCGCAGCACCCGTCCCAGCACCTGGAGGGCACACTGCCCACATGGCTGCAGGGCGGCAGCGGCAGCACTCCTAAGCAAATGCCACTCCAGCACCAAGTTGCACCAGGCACCACTTTCTGCTGGTTTCACTGGAAACCAGGACTGTTGGCTCAGCCACCTCCCAGCCAGGGTGCCACTACCAGACACCCTGCCCACTGCCCGACCACAGCCCATGCACCTCCTGGGCTGGAGGGTTCTCCAGAGCTACAACTTGACACCCTTATGTGATACACCCTATGCATCCTTTGCAAAAACTAAAGGTGCAGAAAAAACATGTTAAGTTCCTAATGGCAGTGCCCAAAGGTACTGTATCTGAAGATAACATCAATAGAGAGAGCCAGTGCAAGCTCTCTTCACACAAACTATTTCCCAGAGGCTAATGGCAAGGGGGAGAGAGAGAGAAAAACAAGTACTGACAGTTTACTGTAGGAGCTCAAAGAAAAAGTGGACAAAGCTAAAAGAACTCCAGCTCTTTGTTCACATTTAATCCAGTTCAGAGCATTCACTGGTGCATACAGATTTACTTTCCATGGCTGATGGAGCTGGATATGGTCATTTGGTAAGAAACAGAGGAGCTAGGATTTAAATTTTGTGCCCTTCAGGCTCTTAGATTTTAGGAAAAGTCAGTCTATAACATTACATAAAGTTTTAATCTAATGTAAAAAGGGTGAGCTGCTGGCTTATACCTTCTAAGAAACAAGTCCCGATCTTGAAAGGTCAAGAACGTTTTCTGCTTTTAACACAGACCAAGTTTTTAAGGGGTAGAGCACTTCTTTTGGCTCACAGAAACTAAGGGAAAGACTTAGACCTCCTGTCCCTAACCAAAGAATCGTCTATTTTATTTTCTTCCTTCTCTTTTCAACTCTCGTCTTGAATTTATAAAGGCACCAATTTATCAGAGGCTACTAGAATAATGTAATGGTATTAAAATACCACTATCCACATATTTTAATGCAAAACAAATAGTCCAAGCACCTATATCACAGTACAGTAAAAGTATCAAATCAACATTGCAGGCTTTTGCTGAGGATAGATGGTTCAAGTTACATGTAGCCTATTTTCTAAAGGCTATAGAGTCAATTAATCTCTGGCTGAATTTGCAAAACACCACATTGAAAGACAGCATCAGCAAGGAGGATATATGTACAAGAACAGAACCAACAAAAGGGTTTGTGAGGAAAAGGTAGAGAGGCTGGGTTAGAAAAGGCAGAACTGGAAGGGAAAGTTCAATTGCCGAGTATGGTGGACCCAGATTAGACAGACATATTGGAGCGATTTTAGCACAGCATATTGGAAATGCACCCCCAACAAATGTGTAGAGAAAAGGGAGGGTTAGCCAGTAACTCTTAGGAAGTGCTATCTCCAAAAAAAAAAAAGAACAATAAATGTGGCATGGCATTAAAAGACAGAACTCCTTCTCATCCCTCTGCCCCCTCCCACCCCCCTCCAAGCATTTTTGATCACCTGAGAAGGACCCCTGGCACTTGGGCTCAACTAGTATTGCTCAGACTTCTCATGTTCAGACAAAACCAGACCTTTTTAGCCTAACTGCTTGTGCCCAGCCTTGGCTGAGACCAGAAAAGCAGAAGCTCATTCTGGTTGGCATCATGTCACCCAGAGCAGGACACCAACATGTGATATGAGGCCGCCTGGTTGCTGAACTGCTCCAGCTGCTTGCTCAGCTCTTTCCAGTGGAACTACTCATTCCCTCAGAGATTGCTGGCTGTGGATGGGATGTTAATGAAATAAACCAAAAGGCAATTTAAGCTATTTAACTACACTTCAGGAAAAAAGACCTACCTGGATAGATGACACTAAGCCATGATGTATTTTGTATTAATGTTTCAAGTCAGTTTGGCAGATCCTGATGGAAGACGAGTTAGAAATATTTTGTTGCAAGTTTGAACATCGTACCAGGATATAAGGCCAGCCACTTGAACAAGAGCAGTGATTGAATTAGGGCTGAGAAATGTATCCCTGGCTAGTTTCAAATTTAAAAAAGAGACCTTTTAAAAAGGTACAAATGAGGCTAAAAGAATTTATGTTATTTTTCCGGTTTCTGTGCTATAACTCCTTTTCCATCTCCTCATCTATCTTCTAAGTGTACTACCTTATGAATGAGTGAGCAATAAAAGAAGTATGCAGTGGCTGAGAGAGAAACTCAAGATAACAAGGTAATGCAAAATGTAAGCCAAAGCTTGAGCAGAACTGCAAGTTAAGATGTAGATCTGAGTACAAAAGTTTCTCACATCTGAGTTTTAGGGCAGTCATTAGATAGTTTGTATGAAAAACTAATTTAAAACCAGTAGCACAAAATGTGACCTAATATATGCTAGGTTCACCTGTCAAAATCTTGGACATATACTTTCTAGGGGTTTTAATCCAGTCTTCAGACCACAAGTGCTGATACTTCACTTGTAGACTAAAATAAAAATAAAGCTACTTTAATGCCATTTAAATCCCAATCCTCATCGAAAAGGAGCAGAGGAAGAACAATGAGTAAAGAAGCAGCTACAAACTATCCTAAGGTTAGGCAATAGCAGTTACTGTGCCTAGGTGACATGGGAACAGCCTCGAGACCAAAAGGTATAAGAATAATAAGCTGCTACTTGTAGTCTTTAGATTACTTGTTTTAAGGCTGCCAAGAACAGGACAGCTATGTTCACCAGTGTTAGTGTATGACTTATGGTCTGCTGGCTGCACAACTTAAGATGTACTCTTTCTCCTTGCCGCCCCTAGTTTACGCTGAGATTTTAGACTTGAAGTCCCAGCACACGTCTAGCGTTTGAGCTGGACTTGGCTCCATCAGTGCAGGCTGCCATTTTCAGCAGCAGCCGGTGGAAAGGCAAATGATGCCTGCATGGCAGGTTTTCCAAAAGTCCAAAACTGAAATGGGGGTTTATAGCAAAGGGTTAATTCAATTTCCATGTCACTGACCTCCCTCCAGCCTTCTAAGCTGCCTAGGTTTGGGGCTGCACAGATCAGCTGGGGTTTCTCGGGGGAAAAATTATGTGTCCACTCCCTGAACCCAAATCCCTCTGGCTGGGCTTTCCACTGCTGGTATCTGGCAGGTTAGGCAGAATTGAGTCATCAAAATTATTATGTTGTCTTTCAAGCAAAGACCAGCGGGAGATTAATTGCTGGAATTAGGTATGTTTTCTAGCATTAACCCAATGTGGCTGCTAAGTGGGGTCAGTTATAGGGCTCAGGACAGACAGCAGGGACTAAGCTGGTCTCCAGTTTTATTTGGCAAAGACTGGATTGGTAAACAAACAGCAAGAGGGAGAAGATACAGGGATAAAGTTCCAAGGGATGTGAAGGTTGAAGGGAAGATGATGCTTGTTACCTTCAAAAGGAAAGTAGTGACAACTCAGGCATAAGCGTGAGAGATCCCTACAAAGAAGAGAACATGAGACAGGGTGCAACAAGCCTTGATGTTCAGCTGTTTGAGACACTTTCACAGTATGAAGGAGGTAGAAAATTTTTAACGAGAACTGATGACAAAACGTGAAACCAATTCCTCATCTTTACTCTTACCTTTTATGCTCTAAGGCAGACCTAGTTTTCTTGCAAAGTAGCTGGGGCGGTTTTTATGCTCCATTATCTATGCGAGACAAGCCAAAACACTTTAAACCCTTCAGAAAGTGCGAAGGACTTAAGATTATGGTGTATCAAAATAATACTAAGATTTCCAAATTGGAGCATTAACTTGAAACCTTTAGAACAGATGATGCCTATATGAATAAATTATCATCTGCTCTACATTGTTGATTAATGTGAGACCAACAGGAGGATAAGCATTGATAGACTTTATTGGCTTGATCACATATTGCACCAGCCTATGCCATTTTCAGGTGCAACAACTGAAATGCAGTTTATTTTTGAACCTCTGTTTACAAAAATCAAGTTCTAGTACCTATTGTTGAACTTTCAAAGTATCCTGCACGTGGCATTTCATGTAAAGCTGTGATTTTCTGCCAGTTCCTAATTTCACTGCCATATGCCCAAAATTGCAACAACAGGCAAATCTGAAGCACTGTACGCTTATATTGCAAATGAAAGTGAAGAAAAGCTGTGGCTAAGGGGGGTCCCATTTTACCTTTTGTCTGTGGGCTATGAAATTAGGCAAAGTTATCTTCCCTGCTTAACTTGAAGCACAAATGGGGCATCAGCTTTGCAGGCAGAACTCGTTTGACACTGGTGAGCATTTGCTACCTGGGGTAACAGCGTCACCAGGCAAGCAAAATCCACAGCTTTGGTGGGAACGTGGCTTATGCCTGGTGGCAACTCACGCTGGATTAATTCAGTATGCATCAAATAACACTGTTTTTTGGAAGAGATTCTAGCTTATATTAATGCATCATTCTTTCATCTTCCAAATACAGATTCTGGAAGAAAACATGAAGTTAGAGTGCAAGTGCCACGGGGTGTCAGGATCCTGTACCACTAAAACGTGCTGGACTACTCTGCCTAAATTCCGGGAGCTGGGCTACATCCTTAAGGACAAATACAACGAAGCTGTTCAAGTCGAACCAGTGAGAGCAAGTCGTAACAAGCGTCCAACCTTTCTGAAAATAAAGAAGCCACTTTCCTATCGCAAACCCATGGATACAGATTTAGTGTACATAGAAAAATCTCCCAATTATTGTGAAGAAGACCCTGTCACTGGCAGCGTGGGAACACAGGGAAGGATGTGCAACAAGACAGCCCAGCAGTCTAATGGCTGCGATCTCATGTGCTGTGGTCGAGGTTACAATACACACCAGTACTCAAGAGTGTGGCAGTGCAACTGCAAATTTCATTGGTGCTGCTATGTTAAATGCAACACATGCAGTGAAAGAACAGAAGTGTATACCTGTAAGTGAGTACGTGGCTGGGCAGGCTGACATGTCCCTGGCCATGAATACATTTGCACATGCACTCAATGTACCTACACAAGACTGTAGGGAAGACCTGCTCTCCCAGAAGAAATGCTGATGAATGGAGCCCTCTCTTTTCTTCTCATGTTTCATTGCTTATGTGGATACACATTTCAGACTATTATGAAAGTCAGCCAAGAAACAAAACCAAACAAACCCCACCCCGAGCCACCTGTCACACAAACAGAGAGAAAAAGATCATCTCAATCTGCACCTCTAAAGCAAGAAGCATTGACTGCCTTGTGAAGAGACACCGGTCAGAGGAAAATCTCTGAGCGTGGCAACTAACTCTTGGTTTGGAAAAAAGATGGTCAAAAACTTCACTGTATAAGGAGCGGGGAGGGGTAGGGGAGAAATCCTCAAAAAAGGGCTTTGCGCAGGATGGGATGGACAGTTACCCATTGTGAATTGCCCATGTGAGTGTGTGGATGACACAGATTTAGGCTTCCACACTTGTGAAAAGCTTCTGCTGGTCTTGCCCATCTTTCCACTTCATACCATTTGCTACAGCGAGTAGAACTCTTGACATTTTCTGTAGACACTGCTTTATCTGCCTTTTTTGTGTGTGTGTGCTGCAGATTTTAGCACAGGGATTTGGGACACTTGGGCATAATAATAGCAATATTTAACAATTTATTCAGATAAAACTAATATTAATTTATTTAATTAAAAAGAACTCTACCGACATTTTTGGAACTATTCTACAATTAAAGTAGATAGCTGGCTTTCTTTGTCGAATAATTTTTTAGAAACAGCAAGGAAAAATGGAGCTGTATATATTATTCTTAACTAGGATATTTCTATTAGTTGGACTTGCAGGATATATTCTACAATACTAGATGTTTAAGTACAAAAGCTGGCATCTTTATATATATGTACATACACAGACACACACTGTTGTTTTGGGGTTTTTTTTGTTCGTTTGTTTGTTTTCTCCTGTTTGCTGCTAGTTGTCTGGAACAAAAGTCAAGTGGTAGGGGTTACAAATCTTTACCAATTTTGGTGGTGTTTTTTTTTTTTTTTTCTTCAATTAATGAAAGAAGCATTAATAAAATCCTGTTTGGAATATGTCTAAAACCAAGAAAATCCAGACAAACTTCCTTCTTTTGGAAAAATCAACCATAGGATAAGAGAGTATATTTTGTAAGAGACTATTTTTATATAAATATTTTATTTATACTATGTCTGCTTGTTCAACCTGTACTTTTTCTCAAAACAGGCATACAATTTGTAATTTGTACACTATTTAACAGAGAAAGGGTAATTAGTTTGTGGACACAACAGCAGCAAGCTGGATACATTCAGCTGCAGTTGGTGGATGTGTCAGAAAGCAGAATGAACTTTCTCTCCGGATGTGTGTACAAACCGGCTCTTTTCCTGCAGCTCAATTTGCAGAATATGCAAAACAAGAACAGGGTATGTAGCATCAATTTTGTCACATGGCTTGAATTCATGATTGGTATTAACTGGATGCTCATTTATCCCATTCAAGAAAAAAAAATCTGAATTAGCTTCCCACATGCGTCAGTCATTAAACTGTGGCGTTATGACTAGCAAATGTGCTGTGTATGCTGTCAGTTAAAGCTCTATATTGTGTTACTGTCAAATTTGATTTTAATCAGTGGAAGACTGTAGACTATGACTGTAAAAACTAGCATGACACACATCGTCTGATTCTCATAGATAGGATACAAAGCTTACTTTTTGTCCAACTCTTTTTGGCATTTACATTATTCTTTCCCCACAACAGGCTAGAGCTCAAAAATCCAGAAAAACTTCTAGGCAAATTTAAATACTACTCACTTGTTTTTCAGAGCCGAGCTAAGCCATTTTGCATTCCCTTGATGGCATTTCCTTTTTATCACTGCTAATTTCTTCAGATATTTGAGTGGTAAATATTTCTCTGTTTTTAGAGTCATTCTGTTCCTCCCACTTGACTCATTTATGACTGATAAAAAAATAATCTAATTTTAATGTTGTTTTTCATTGGGTAAGAAACGTAGCCCAGTGCTACTGATGATAGTGCATGTTTTCTATCTGGGACAGTCCAGAATCTTCCCTACTTCCAGACTACAGGATCTCACACCTTTAATGAGGCTAAGAGGGGCATCACTAAAGGAGACAAAGCACCATCCAGCATGCAGTGCATTTCACTGATTCCTGTTGATAACAGCAAGCATTACAAGGAGTAGATGATACAGATGATACATCTTGTGTCCATTGATCTTTCTGAGGCAAAGCTCCCACCTAACACTGTGAAAACAGGGAAAGTTTTCTGAGAAAGTAAACAGAAGTATCACAAAAGATGTTGCAAAGTTTCACTATAACAACCTAAACTTTTAGAACATGTCTGAATGTGGCATGGTGGTTTTCTTTAACTCACTTCTTGTATATATGTTATTTATGTAAGAACACAAGCCCATGCAGTACGTGATCTGAGCAATGTATAATTAGGGTTAAATATACAGTTTCTTTGGAGACCTGCCACTTAACACAAATTAGAATTTTTATGCAATTCAGACACCGGCATGGGATATCAAAATAAAATTATTAACATAATTTACTTTCAAACTTATGACATGTCAATATAAAAGCAATTTTGGGGGGGAATTGAGTCACTGCTTTTAGTTCTTCTAAATTCCACACATCAAGAACTGATAAGACATAAAATGCAATGAAGTACATACAGTATGGATGTTAATTACAACACTATATTACGGTTAAATAATTCAGATCTAACATTTAACACTGGAATCCCCCCCCAGTTTGTATTGTTTTTTTTTACTTGGTGGATACCATATCATAGTCAAAAGTGTGTTTTCTTCACTGATTAGAATTATTTTTAAAATTATTACTTTTTCAGCATGTTTTTACCATAGAAAAGTAATCTGTGAAACTCCTGCTTCCTGTATATTTCAGTATGCAGTGATGTGCAATGTACAGCTAGCAGATTAATTATTGAAGGACAAATATCTTTAAACAGTTTTACTCACAATAATAAAGAACTGGATGCAAAATGAAGTGAATTTGCTACACATTTTCCCTATATTCTACAATATTGCTGATGATCAGTTCATTAATTAGAGAAAATGTCAATTTGTTTGATAACTGGAATAAAAGCTTGAGAACTATAAATGAAAGAGCAAGGAAGACCGAATGCTGCATTCAACTAGAAAGTATTTGGAAATTAGGCTGTATCATCTTAGATAGGAGAAGTCTGGCCCATCAGAATCTGCTATGAGTCTGGAGTTAATTGGTCATTCACTAAATGGGCTTGAATGGCATGAAGAATAAACAGGACAAGGAGAAAGATTTATGATTTTGTAGATATTCCTCTCCCGACAACAATTTGTTCATTGTCCTCAGGGATAGAAGAGCTCTGTTTTTACTTGGTGAAGAACCACACAATGGGAGTGAAATGCACACAACTGCAGAACAATACAGCTCTCAAATGAAAATACATCTTTTCATCTCTACTAACCAAGGGAAGCACTGGATTGCTGTCCACATTAATAACCTAGCTGAGGCTTTTAAAGAAAACATGCATTCAAGAAGTAGGAAGAGTAAGATGAGTAGGAAGCATAAGAGAACAAGCATAATTGCGAGTTGGGAAGCTATTACTTATGAAATCTCACTTCCTCATTTGATAGCAGAACTCTGATGCATGTAAATGAAGCAGTTCTGCCTTGGGATTCCTACGCAAGTTTTAAGGATTTCATCTCTCAGCCTTTTTAAAAGGACAACTAACCTGAATACAATTAGCTTGAATACTCAAAGTACCTACATAAGACATGAATCAGTCAATGATTAAGTTTTCTTTGTCATGTATGCACAAATCTAATGGAGATATGTCTTTCAACAGTGATAATTAAACTGAAAACATCCTTAAAACGTACTCTTAACTGGCTCATTTGGTAAAGTTATTGTAAGGGTACATAGTTACTTAGAAAAGGAAAATAATGGACATGTACCATACTACACAAGGCTTTTAATGCACTATCCTGTGATTACAAAACTTTTTTTAACTGACTACACTTCAAAATCTATTTGTTAAATACAGAAACACTGCAGACTACAGTCAGGGTGCACATATGCAAATTAAGATTCAGCATAAGTATTTCTGATGTTTTTACATTTATCATTATAATAGATACCAGGAAATATGCGCTCGGAATGTCAAAATTAGCGTATTAACTAATACAGCCCCCTGCCCCCAACTTGTAACCCCAAGAAGTCAACTGAACACGAAGCTTTCCAACTCCGTTGCTGGTAGAAGGACCAAACTGCAGACTCAGGGACTGACAGGCCTAGACAGGGCTGGCCAAATATGGCAGATACTGTTGCTGTCAACCAACAGCAGTGCAGTCTGAGTCAGGCTTGAATGTTCCAAAACTGTCCAAAACTGAACCAAGTACAGGAATTTTATCACACAGCAGATCTTCAGATGATGAAGCTCATCTAGATTCCAAAACATTCTCTCTTAATTCATGGTTATCTTGATAGTTGTCATGATGGCAAGTGACCTAATTTGCTAACATATTTGATATTCTTCTGGTCAAAATCATACCAATAATGCCTCAAAGGCAGGAATTTTAATCTTGAACAAAAATTAAGGGAATCCTACCTACAGAAACTAACAATAACATATGATTAAGTTAAAATGATTAAGAGATGTGCTTGGATCTAAAGGACTCCAGGTGTTTGAAGAAGGATACCAGAACTTTGTGATTTTCTTGTCCAGAGGTGGTGCTGTAAAACCCTAAAGGCTTCTTTTTGATCCTTTGGAGTTTTATGAAATCACTGATTTTTCCATTTTGTTATTACATATTCATAGATTCAACAACAGCACATATGTAATTTGCAATTGAGAGATCAGCAACAAGTCCCAGAGAAATCTCACTTCTAAGTTTGCACAATATATTTACTACTGGTGCTCTCAGGTTCATGTAATTCCTTGCCTTGATCTTGTATTTTTGTTAGCAAAGTCACTGCATCATGCTCTTGTTAGGAAAGATGCCTGCTTTGTAAAGAGGTTTGAGATCTCTGGGAGAAGATGAGATTATACTTACCTTAAAGAAATGTTTTGAGGATTTTGTGTGCACCACCCCCCAAAATGTGGTAAAGAGGATGGTATCGAAATTGCACCGCTTACCTATGATTATTAACACACAGCCAAACTCTCTTAGCACAGAAAACATAACCCTAGCTTTTGCGTTTCCAATGCTAGCTTGCATCCTTTCCCTAAATCCCCAAAATACGTTGTATATATCATACCAGATCCACAGCTGATTTTCTGGTTAAAAAATAGAAACAATTCACTAGCAGTACATCAGAAACCCAATACTACCAGTGTAGAAAACCCTGTGCACCTCTAATTTATAAGAACGCACAGAAGTTTTTCTTGGGAACAACACATTATGCGCAACTTTCTGTTACTGCAGTGCTTCACTTTCTGATTTTCACTAGCATGCCTGCCTGCAACATGTTTGTGCTTCCTATTTTATTCTCTCCAAGCACTTGGAGTTTCAGCTCTCTTATAGAGTATAAGCTCTTTGATCCATTCCCAGTCACTCATGGCTTGTGTGTCTTGATTTTTGGTCTGTATGTGGGGCTACAATACAACAGAGGAGGAGGAGACTCAACACAAAAAACCATTCATCCTCTCACAGTGTACGTTTAATTTTTCAGACCAATACAAGAAATACGGCTTTGCTCCAGTCGTCTAATACACTATGTCGTCCTAACTCACCTTTTCAATATTATTGAGAAAGCTGCACTGATGTTTTTTTTAAAACAAAGTTAAAGAGAGTAGACCAGAAAAGGTGTTCTCTAATCAGCTCAACTTGCATAAGAAATTGTAGGAAAAACCTGTAAAGGAACAGTGCTGTTTTGTTCTTCATCAGGCAGACTCATCAGTTTAAATGGGACTTCAGATGAACAATACTACAGATAGTACTTCATATCCATTAATCCCATATACTCATTGTTAACAACCCTTTTCCAGTTACTAATTTTTCTTATTCTCTGATGTTATTGAGCTTGCTTCACTCACATGATGTCAGCAAAGACTGCTTTACCTATTAATATTTTACAAATTAATTTGGCAGATTATCTCCTGGATCCTTTATGCCATTTCTCCTTTTATCCTGAAATTCTTTTATTATTTACACAATAATAGGCCATAATGCCTCGATGACAAAAAAACCCCGCAAAAACCCAAACTTATTTTTGGGCCCCATAGAGTTTAGAAAATAAATTAAACTGAAATCCGTTAGAGAGGTTTCTGGTATTGTCCCAAGGGTTGCATTTTACTATCACATACTTTGACTCCTTATCAGCTGGGGAGCATAGAGATCCTCCAAGTGATGACAACAGTGTCTTGAAGAAAAATAATTTCTACTGAACTCCATTAGATTGCTTTTTAGTATGGTCAGAGAAAAGCAGTTCATTAGACAAGAACTAGTCTAACTAGGAGACAGATAAAAAAACTTGAAAGGTAAAGAAACTAATGGCCTATTACAGATAGGGTGCTGCCTGGAAGTGCTTTGGAAAACAGAGGAAAAAACACATAAGGAGGAAAAGCCCTGAAAAACTCAATGCATGGAAGGCACACTACTGAGTCTACCAGAGAACACAGAAAGGGCTTGGCTAAATGGACAGATTTTAGCTAAAGCTAAGCCTGCCTAGTTGTTACACAGCTCATGGAGCAATTTCATTTGGCTCAAGCCAAATCCAAACATCTACTCCATTGAATCAACAAGAAACCTGTTTTATGAGTCGTTTCTTGCACTTACTTTCTTTCCAAGAACTTTTCTTTTGCATGTGGGCCCATGGAAATATGTGCTATGGGCATAACATCTGTACACATGTAGCTTATTTTTGAAATTATTTAAATTTATCTGAACTGTTTTAAACTACAGAGAATATTAAATACCTGGCACCTTGAGAAACAAGTTAACGAAGAGGGACAGAGAGTATACAGTACAGGTAGTAGTGTTAGACCACAATGCCATCACACAGGAAAATATATAATTTATCACAAAAAAAAAGTTTTTTCATATATTTAAAAAAGAAATCAGGATAATTCTGGTTCGCCTTCTATAATGCTGCGATGTCAAGTTGTACAAATGTTCTGCATCGAGCCTGGCCTCAGTCAGCCACTATTATCCCCCTAAACAGACAGGAAACCATGAGACACAAAGCACAAGAGAGTTGGCCAGTGGGCACAAAGGAAGTCTGTGAAAGAATTAGGACTACGGCCCAGATTTCTCAGCTTTTGCATCCTATTTTAAGGAACTCGAGCAATGACTGATTTGCCTCCTTTTATAAAATACATATCCAGATTTTAGTGTTTTGGAAATGTATTCACTGCATGTAGTAGGTTCACTGCATGTTCTGTGTAGCTGAAGTGAGGAGACTCCTTCTCAATCTCATTAAATGCTAAGCACACCGTAATTAATATAGCTTCCACATTAAGTATGAGTCATGGGCCAGGGAAATCGTAGAAACCTGGTGTCATGTTTTGTCTCCTTAAGTCAAATGATTAACAAAGATGTGAGGCAAAGGAGGTAGCAGAGAGTAGGCTTTTTATGTCAGAAGATGGGCACAGCAGTTCCACGGAGGGAACAAATAGCCTCTGGCAAGCTGAAACTCAGTGCAAAGTCTGAGGGTCTCCATAAAGCAGGGGCAAGTTGCTGTGATGCTTCATCACTGAAAACATACAAAAAAGTTAGCAAAATTCTAATGCAAAGTGTTTAATAGGACAGTGCTAAACCACATCGTATTTTCTGCCACAAAAAGAGGGAGATGTGAGGTGACTCACTTGGGTCAATGAGTTGTACCAAATAAGTATAAATTGTGAGATTTAGAGTAGAAGCTAAAAAAAAATAATAAATGGATTAAAGCCTTTCTGAGATGTTAGAAAGGCAATTTATCTGCTTCTGTCTCTGCTTTTGTACTCAGCTTGGGTACCAGTCAGAATATTTTGATACTTGCCCATCTTTAGTTGCAAGCCACATGAGCTGAATTCAGATTAAACAGTAAAGAAAAAAAACTTTCCAGAATATATATTGTGTTTATTTAGGCCAGACCAGCTTGGACAAAAATGCAAAATCAATCAAAGCCTAAAAGGAAGCTGGCAAACTGTCAGTGCCTCAGCACATCCTAGCTGTGCTTCCTCCATGAGAAAGACAACAGTGAGGGGCTAAGAAATTCTTAGCATTTATAACACAACATTGGTTTATATAATAACAAGATGAGATAAGGTGATACACAGACATTAATTAGTGACTACACACCCAAGTTGTCATTTTGATGACTTGTTTGGGCGGGAGTAGTAGTGGCCGAGTGATAGATTATTCTCCCTTTATCCTGCCACAATGACATCTGCTTTATTCACAGATCAGCCACCAGTTGCTACAACAACGCCAGTGTGCTTTAGAAAATGTTGTTGAGCTGCTGAGAGAATCTTGGCTACCCATTAGCAAAATGTTAACTATGCAAAACCAAATAGCATTTGGTTTTGTTGTAGGAAAGAAGTCAATGCTCCGCAATAAGTAAGAATGTCAAAAAGAATTTACATTCAAAAAGTAGAGAAGGGGTTTAACCCATGATATCACCATGATTCAAAAATCCCCCTGGAATTCATTAGTGAGACATTAGACCTGAAGAATAGAGAAAATAAATAACAAGTTTTAAAAAGAAAGAACAAATACACTTTCCCCTGAGCAGCTTGTTGTCTGCAGCATTTTAACATGTCCGTTGCCCCTTCACTTTTCCTGTTCATTGTCTTAGATTTTTACACAGTAATCCTTTGCTAATAGGGTTGTATTTATTTTTATTTATTTTCTTCCCACTTAGCGCTTTGAGGAGACACTAGGTGCTGTTAAACCACGCTAGGAAACTGATTTGGCTGCCAGTAAAGTCCCTTGCTCCCACTTCAGTAGAAGTTGAGAGAACCTCACGCTCCAACATATTCCTTAGAAAGCCAATTATAGGCAAGCATTTGCAGGCATTTGTAGGAGGAATAGCTTTGTCCTCCAGCCAAAGAATGCAACATCATGTTTGAGAGCCAAACAGGGCATACCATGCCTGAGGGAATGGACCGGGAGCAGGTGAATGTCCCCCTAATAAGTTAACTGTGGATGGCATAGTGGAGACATACGGTCAAAAGCACTGAAATCTCCAGCTGCTAATGTAGCTACTTTGTGGAAGAGGCATCTGAGCTGCAATGTTTAGAGTGAAATTCCTCCAATTTCTAGGAAAGTGCTGCTTGTCATCTCCAAAGTGATTAATGTTGGGCTGCCTGCCACTGATGGTGGTGTTAATATAAGTTGGACGCGTCTAACACAGAGATTTCCCCTGCTCCTGATCCCTGCTTTCCTTTGAAATAGAATGGGTCTATCTGTCTTGGTCATAGTTTTTCATCTACCTCAAAGTTAAGTGAATATAATTCTTAATTTGTTTTCCAAATGACTGAAACAATTTTCTTCCCTTTGTCTCCCCAGCAAGATCAGATCGATTTTATAATGTGTTGTACTTCAAATTTAACTTCATTAAATGTTTATAACATTAAGAGATTAATGACATAAGTCCTGTCTGTGGTATTTATAGGCTTTATCAAGAGACTGAAGACTTGAAAGAACTGAAGTTCAGCTTAATTTTTTGAGAACTAATTTCAACACCTATGCTCATCTCTAAATGACAAATACTACTATTTCAGGGCTATCACGTTAATTTAATTGCAAGTTTATCAACCTCATTTACCGCTGAAGTTCAAAATCTAAAACCAGCCCACAATAGATCATAGGTGTATTGTTTTTCTGTCACAGCAAATATGTCCTGAATGTCTGATGATCTGGTTTACATAACCAAGCTCCAGAAATTTTAAGCTACTGATTACTGGAAGAAGATATGTGGAAAATCATCAGTAACCATTTTTGCTATATTCTAAACACTTGTTGTAGTTGCCTCCCCAAAGTGGTTTACTGGGTTGTATATGCTCCCAGTTTGATTATTTTCAATAGGCATTTTCACATTAAGATTGCAAAACCATATTTTTAAATGAAGAATGTACCTATATTTTGATGCTCACCGCCATCCTGTCCAACTACCAAATGTCTGTTTTCCCTCCTTGGTCCCAAGCTTTCTGCTTCTTCCAGAGATCCTTTCTAGAGCTGCTAATCTTCAGTCCGTGGGAATGAAAGGGAGACCATGAATACTAGTGCTAGTGCTGAATTAGCACCAGTTGAATTATATTCCAATGCCATATTAATTTCCAAGGGAGTACAACTGGGGAAGTGGTTTGCGGCTTTTTTTTAGGTTTTGGTTGGGTGTTATTTTTGGCATTTTGGGTTTTTTCTGTTTGTTTGTTTTAGTCCATAGCATAATCAGAGCTTCTGAAGCGCCAGTGGAAAACTGTGTTCAGAAACTGATGTCTGCAGGAAGCCATACGGCACATCTGAGCCTGCTTCTCTGAGCGCTGCCTGTCCTCATTGCCCAGGGAAGGCAGCTCTGAAGCATGAGAGAAGACATACCTCTAGCACTGCTGCTATAAACGCTCAAGAGAGTAAATATAAAACAGGGAAACAGGTGTGTAACAGGTGACTAATGTGTTGCTTGAAGCTTTTTAACATGTTGGATCATACCTTCCCAACTTTACCTAGGAATACCAGCAGACGTTCTAGTGTAACTGAGCAGTCAATTAAATTCAGATTTCAATTGGTCTCACATATATCTGGAATGAGCATATGGGACTCGGTACTGTTCTTTTAGACTTAATGCAGTTCAAGACTAAGCTTAGCAGCTCAGCACACCTACCCAATGCACCAGTGATTCACTCGGGGTTTCATCTTTTTCAGAGGCTAAAGTTCATGCTCAACTTTAAAGAAAGAGTACAGCACAAAAGGTAATTTTTAAAAGGACTTTGTTTATCACAGTTACAGCAAGCAAAGAGAAAAGCAGTATTGGCTAGTGTCGTCATGACTACAAATTGAAATCTCTATCTTCCACATGTACGGTATGTAATCTGGGAAAAGTCCAAAGAGCATCCTTAAAAAGCCACTAACATCTGATCACAGTCCAGAGCCCAGAGTGAGAAGCGGAGGTGGTCATGCTGGCTCAGCCCCGGAGCCAATCTGCTCAGCAAAGCAGTGCTGGTGAGTGCTATGCTTACTCGGCCGCTGCCGGCCCACACCAACAGCCATTCTGCCAGCTGTCCTCTGTGTGTATGTGCAGTATAGGCAAAGAGGGCAGTTTCTTTCACAGCTATCTAGTTAAAAACCAGCACATATCCCTACTGCCCCATGGACTGCCAATTTGAGCTAATTATATACTAGGAACTTTATTTCCTGAAAACATATATTGCCTTACCAAGAGGTATGGATAACATCTTCATCTGCCAGAAACAGGATTAGTTTTGACAGAGTTATGTTTACAAACATAAAATTTATCACTTTTTTTTCTTTTTAAATAGCACCTGTGTACACCTGGAACAAGACAGTAGCTAATGATTTATGTCAGACAGTTACAACGGCTGTTTTTGCTGGAACTGTGCCATAACTTAGTGTCTGTTACTCTGCCCTGTTGGGTCAAGACAACACATCAGTCAAGTAAATCACTTAAGTAAATTATTGAGAACTTAAATTGACTTTTTCTACATAATATGTAATTACTTCCTTGAACCAACATTCCCTTACATCACTGATCTAAAAAGCTTTCTATTTATTTTTAACTGAATATTGATTGAATTTAAATTACAGCCAGCATGTACTATTTATCTGAAGTTCAGATTCTAGGGAACAAATTTTCCAACAACTTTGCCAGCCTTTTGTTACAGTTCTTTGCCACCCGCATACCCACGGCACAGCACAGTGAGCCTCAGAGCTGCATATTTGCCCATCACATTCACAACACAAAACCAGGCCTGATGCATCTGCTGAAACCTACAGTGCCAAGGCACTTGAAATTAAATTTCTGGGTGGCCTGGAGGTGCTGAAGGTAGTGCAGCAGTACAAATAAGATGGAAGACAAGTTTGCAACATCGAGTTCTCACCAAGATGTTATGGAGCAATGAGGATTTGTGCTGTAGCCAGCAAGACAGTTAAAGCCCAGAACTGAGAATCACAAGTGTAAAATCTCCATGGGGACTACAGACATGTAGAGTCCCACAAGGCTGTAGCTGTTACTGCCTACACCTATACTGCTATTACAAGCCTAGAAGAAAAACCAAATATGCAGAGATGTCTCATGCCCTTACAGAAAGACAGCAAGAGAGATTTTGGCAGATCACATTCTGCTTCTGAGCTCTTGCCCTTACTTCAAACACAGGGTGCACACACATGGCATTGCAATAATGTCAGAGCTCAGCAGCCCCGAGTCAGAGAAACCTGGCTAGGTCAGCCTCTCTGCACAGATTTTTGACCCATGATCTACAGTGTGAAGGCAATTCAGTTCATGGGATGTGGGCCTAGATCACTGGAATCATTTCAGATGTTAGGAAAAAAACCCTCTGAGTGCAAATATCCTTCCTGTCAGGTAGTTGTGTCCTGTCCTCAATCATCCTCCCCAAAACTACCCTTCAGAAACCTATAAAAAAAAAATCAGTTTGTAAGTATTTTTCCTGCTTTAGGAGATGATCAGTTAGAAACAAATACCAATCATTTTCAAAAGTGTCTGCATGCACGTTTGGTGGAGGGGAGGAGAGGCAGGAAGGAGGCTCTGCACTCAAAGAGGGAAGTTTTCAACTTGGAGGAGTCTCACAATAAAACCTCTCACACAGAGATCACGTGCTCTGTGCTGCTTTGGGCATAAATAAAAACTCCTTAAATTTAAGTTTGAAATTGTGGTCAAGTGACCCTGGGCTGCAAAATAAGTCTGGCTTTAGAAAAAGGCCAAGGAGGTGGCTGCCAATCCTAGCAATGGCTAGCAGGAGATCAAATTTGTCAATGTGCAGCATTTAATATTCCTTAGTCAGAATTGTTTCCGGTTAAAATTGGCAGAAGTGGTGAATATAATTCTCTTAGTATTTTATTAGCGAGATGGGAAGTTAATGGGAAAGGGCAGCTAAAAGTACTTCTGCTAAGGCTAGAAAATACATTAAAGTCAGCACTGTCATGGATTACACCCAAGGTCGCAGGATTCAGTCACAGGAATTGATTAGTGATATTTACAACTCAACAAATTGCTTTAAGCAAGTGTGACATCATGCCCCACACTGTTTACCAGAGGAACTACATACAGTGAGGCTATAAAATAGCTCATCAGTTCATGAGTAGGTTAATGTAGTTGGTGTGATCTTCAGCTAGACTAATTCTACTCTCCCAATGTTCTGTATGAAGTTGCAACTGCGTGAAGCTAGGAAACCAAGCAGGGTGTTGTTAGTTGAGCTTACATATTCCTGAACACTCTGCTGACTAACTTCTATAGCAATCCCTTTTATTCAAATATGAGATTAGAGAAAGCTGCTTTCTATTTAAAGCATTTAATTGTATTTTAATTAAGAATAATTTCAAAAAGCAAGGTCCTACTTGCATCTGTTGCAACAGCATAAAATGAACCCCCTCAGCGAATCAGCAGACAAAATAGCGTGCTGCGGCCAAGTCAGCTCATGCCTGTATCCTGAGAAGTTCTCGTTACCAGACAGTTACGGACACTTGGACTGAATCTTCGCTTCTTAGTTTTACTCTGGGTTAGTTGAACATGTCAGTGCAGACAGACACCAGGGAATCCTAAACCAGTAGTCGTTTCATAGGCTGCCTAAGGTCTGCGAACACAAGCAGCTGGAGGAGAAAATTCCCAGCCTGCCCTGATGGGGGCATGTAACGGCACCCTTCCTCCGCGCATGCTCCAGAAGAAATCTGGAGATAGGAGCACTCCCAAACCCTGCAGACAGCTCTGAGATGGAGCTAGCTTTGGTAGCCGAGGGAACCATTTCTGTCGTGCTGATGCGTGCTCCACCTCACGCTCTCCGTCCTGCCCCAGTGCCATGTGGCTCCTCTGCAGGCCGTGGGCTGTGCCCTCAAGCACCCCACGGAGCTGCCCCTGGGGGAAGTGCCTCCTCAAGCCCTGACCTTCTTGCTCAACAGTGCGCAGTGTTTCACTATAAAGAGGGTAGTTTTTTCAATTGCCAAAGGAGGCAAACCCTCTTTCATGTAATTGCATGTGCTCGTGGACTTTCACCAACTGGTTTGTACCATCAGACTTTTACTCCTCCCTGTTGGAATCTGTCATTTGCTAATGTATTACATTAGATAGCAAATTGAATGTAGGTTTGTTGGGTTTTTTTGCTAACCTTTATGAATCCTCTTGAGTGATCTGTGTATGGGATCAGCAAACAAATTTTGTTCTAGCTCTCCAAATCTTGACACATGAATTGATTTCAGCAGGACACATTAAGTGAATGATGGATCTCTGCCAAAAGGGCATGTAGGATTTTGCAAGGGGGAGGGGAAGAAGTAGACTTTCCTTTCTTCTTTTTTTTCTCCTTCTTAGCCAGTCTTGTTAAGAAAGGGCAAAAGCACTTAAATTCATTGCTCTCAAAGTAAATTGGTTTTCTTTTCTACCCTCTCAGAAGTCCTTTTTCTTCCTGGCTTATGCCATTGTTGCCTTCTTCATCCTTAAAGCAAAAAGAGGCGAGATGTCTGCTCACCCCCAGCACCGCATCCGCTCCACAAGAGGCTGTAGCGCTGCTCCTCTGAGATGCGCGCTTCATGTAGGTTCAGTTTCCTTCTGGCTGCCTTGGCATTGTCATCTCTGCCATTTGCTTTCTAAGGCTCGGCTGACAGTTTCTCAAGCACATTAAGGCTGGCAACAAGAGCGGGGCTGTTGTAATAAATGACAGTAAGATCACAAGCTTGAGGGAGCTTGTTCCTCTCCATTCGCAGCTCTCTTGAGAAGTTTTCAGAGGCTGCAGTTATTGCCCTGTTCTGTATGCCGAGCCAGAGCTTTCGATGCTAATTTGTTGGCACTGCAATCTCCCACTGCAAACGATAGATCCCATGACCTTCTTCAGTTACAGATAACACAAACTACAGTTATATTTAAGTGGCATATTGGTTAACCTCAGTGGCTTGCAATACTTTCTTTGACTCAATTTCTATCATTAATAAAGGGTTACATTACAAAGGCACCTTGGAGTTTCTTGTGGGGAAATCTAGCCAACAAGCTCTTTCTTGTGAGCAGTTTTCTGCACTGAGCTTCTGTTTTAGCCAGGCTGTGCATTACAAATGTTCTGAAACACCAGCAGCAATGAAGACATTAACACTGCATTAGTACAGGTATTCTTGCAGAATGCTTTCAAAAGTAGATGCACTCTGTAGTAACTATTATTGCTGCTATCACTTTCAAATCCTCTGAAAGGATTTGTGGACAGAATCACCACATAAAATCTGGTCTGGCTCACCACATCCAGTGGGACTATTGGATAGATAAAGACCACTAACAAAGAATGGGACTGGGGGTATGATTTTTGTCTTCAAGAACATGAGACACAGCTACCTCGCTGTCTTGGTTTAAGCCCAGCCAACAGCTAAGCACCATGCAGCCTCTCACTCACCACCCCCTCCTCCCAGTGGGATGGGGGAGAGAATTGGAAAAAAAAAGTAAAACTCGTGCATTGAGATAAGAACAGTTTGGCAGAACAGAAAGGAAGAAACTAATAATGATAATAATAGCAATAATAATAAAAGAATGGGAATATACAAAACAAGTGATGCACAGTGCAATTGCTCACCACCTGCTGACTGATGCCCAGTTAGTTCTGAGCAGCGATCCCCCGCAGCCAACTCCCACCAGTTTGTATACTGGGCATGACATTGCATGGTATGGAATACCCCTTTGGCCAGCTTGGGTCAGCTGTCCTGACTGTGTCCCCTCCCAGCTTCTTGTGCCCCTCCAGCCTTCTCGCTGGCTGGGCATGAGAAGCTGAAAAATCCTTGACTTAGTCTAAACACTGCTCAGCAACACCTGAAAACATCAGTGTGTTATCAACATTCTTCTCATATTGAACCCAAACCCCAACACCATACCAGCTACTAGAAAGAAACTGTCCCAGCTGAAACCAGGACACCTGCTAAGAAAATCTATGAAACCCAGCTCTTCTTGTATTTTGGGGGAGTTGAGTAGTCTTGCAATTTGTAGTCAGAATCCAATTTTTTCACGCACATACACACACACTTCAACATCCAGTACCTGACACCAAGAAATCTTTGCCACAACCCCTGAAAACTCATTGATATCAATCATTAGCATGAACAGGCTAGCTGCTCCTAGCCACATTAGTGGAGCATGCAGTAGCTCTCTGCAGTAACACCCTTAGGAATCCACATCATGGAGCAGGTAACCAGCAACCATGTGTCAGGAAGCGCATTATACATACATTACTTCTGTGTTGGTTTGAGTAGAGAATGAATGCCTAGTGGTGACAAAGCCTCTCTGAGACCTGACACAAGGTGGTGACAGTCAGCATTTCAGCTCCTGGGGAAAGCTGCAGGCCAAACTGCCTGAGAGTCTAGAAGCAGCAAGAGAGTCAACAAGGAAATAAACCTCCTAACTTTTCTGGAAAGACTTGGTCAGGGTTCTTGGGTAGCTCTTCCACTCTTAAAGCCAACACACTTCCCTCCATCGAGGAATATAATTTTCTTTCTTATTGAATATAACTTGATCTTTTTATATTAATCTAATCAAACAATAAGCAAGCAATGAGGGTGCAGAGTTTGGGTTACTAGAAAGAAAGCCATATCCCATTAGTGTATTTTAATAAGCTGCAGAACCAAATATACCACACTTTCTTCTGGATACTGGACACGTGGATGACCAACTCAAAACTTGCAATACTTTCCACTGTAAAAGCCTAGGACACACCATTCCTCGGTACTACTCCCCAAAACCTATTTCCTGTTATCTCAAGGAGGTCTACAATACATTGTTTTCACAAGAAAAATCATAATTTCTTCACCTCCTCTCCTTGCCAGCAACAGGGACTTCCTTCCCAGACTTCCTTTCGCTCTTGGAGCAAGGCAGCCACCATAGGCTGTATATACTGCTTCTGCTTCAGCCTTAGATGTGAAACTTGATGAAAGAGTTAATCCGTGTGAGTTCTTGCTGCCATTGACATTTCAGTCAACTTTTTCTATGGATGTTGCCTCAAAAATGGTACTCTTAAGAACAAACTGGTAGAGTCCACAAAGTATACTTCTGACCAGAGCTTTATACCTGCATGGGCTTTTATTCACCTTTGAAGGAGGGTTAGTTTCAACCAAAAGCAAAAGTTGAAAGAGTTGTACAGATTTTTCTGCTTCCCAGAAGGACATTCAATACCAGAACAAAATACTCAGTAACTTTACTTCATATGGCTATATTGTATCTATAACTACTTTTACCTATAACTGCCTAAAAATCTACACAGGATTTCAGCAGACAATGAAAGTTTTGCCTTACTACTAGAGGTGGTGTGCAGCCATAGTAAATTTAGCCCTGTATGTTGTACACCCTTCAGCTTGTCCATTAAGAATGGTATAATCTTAATCACAGAAACCCTATTCCACATCAGAGTTGACTCCATGGCTCTAGATTGCAGGAAGTTATCATTCTTCTGAGATATAGCACAGCAGGACCTGCATTATGTAGTGATAAAGTTTACTTCAAATGCATGCACAGTTGTATGCACAGTTGTCAGGTTACAACAGTATTTCAGGATACCATCAATCTGTGTAAGCACATATATACAGGCGACGACAGAAGTCCAAAAATGGAAAAGTACGGAAAAACTAGGGGGTTCCAAACTTTAACTTTTTTTAAAAAAAAAAAAAAAGTTGTTTTTTACAGTTCAGTCAACATGGCACATAATTTAGAGCTGCCTTCACTCTGGTGTGCTGCTACTGAGGGGAAAGAAGGTGCAGACAGCTTCTCACTCCTTCTCAAGAAAAACAAGTTCCAGAGCATTTACCTTGTTTAAAGACATATAGCAGAGTCTAACAAGCAAAAAAAAGCTACTGAAAGGAAGGTTCTCTCTCTGAAAGACAGAGAACAAAATAAATGGGTACCAGCCTGTGCAGACAGATTTCATTTACATCTGTGATTCATATCCATTCCTTTCTACTTCCCATCGCAGTACCTCCATTTTTCATGCACCGGTTCCTCTCCCCTTACTCTTATGTCTTTATTCTCACTAGTACCATCTCCCCATTCACTGCTTGATTATACAGAACCAGGTAAATTCAGTCTAGTAAGGCAAATCTGCTCCTTGTTTCCGGTATATTGCATCTGAATCAATTATGTGCCAAAATTGTCTTAGACGTTCTAAAAGCTGATGTAGTTACATAAACAAAAAATCATTACTGAATTGGCTACAGATCTGCTCATTCATCTAATTCTTCACTAGTTTGTTCAAGAACGTTAATTTTTAGAAGCTTATCGTTAACCAGCTTGCTTTTGTTACCAAGATTTGTGTTTGGTTTGCCAGGGACAAGACTGCTGAAATTCTGTTCTGTTGTCTGACTTGCATCTTGTCGAAGGTTATGAACTGGATTTATATGGTATGAAATGATGAATGGGGATTGAGTAATTTCATATGTTAGCATTTCATACTTGCTTAAATGAGAAAATTAATTAAGATAATTTCTACAATGTGTAATTGTTCCTATGTATCTCAAGTAAAGAAATAGTACACCTTCACCACGTCATAAGTCTGAGCATCCAAATATCTTTTAATCCTTTCAGTGAGATTTATGATCATGCAAATGATAACATCTTCTCCTTTTTACTAAAATAAGGCACTAGCATATGATGGAGATGCCAGCACCTGACATATCTAGAACAACATTTAAACCCACACAGCAATGCACCTACACTGCAGCATGTGCGCTTTTAAACAAGTGATTCTCCTAGAAAAGATTTTCCTCCCTTTTGTACTTCCTGGAAATATCTATCATCAACTCAGTATAGTTCAGGAAAGCATTCTGCTTTTAAACATTCTAGGTCAGATTATGCTGCCAGTAAACAGGGTACTCAAGTGCAGTAAGACCCAGAAGTGGTAAAGTCTATCTTTATTCCTATGCTACAGTACACGGGAAGTGCAGAATTGTGTCAGTTTATGAATGCAGGAACCATCCACTGGGGATGAGTTATCCAACTCACTTTCCCTTTTCTCCCAGTGACTAAAGGTGAGGAGCGGGATATAGTAACGAGTAAGATAGAGAGGTCTTAAAAACAAACAATTAATAGAAAATCAGAGGGTCTTCCCAAATGCTCAGTGCCAAGTGTCACTCCATTTGTAGACCACAGCAAAGACAGGGAAAGAGAAAGGGAGAGATCTGCTGGTTTCCACGAACTGCGTATAGTGTAAGACTCATTTGATGGTATCCCACTCAGTTATGTGGTGTAGGTAATGTCACTAACCTTTGTATTTTATGCAGTTGCAAGCAATATTGCAACTATGTACTGTTCTGAAGCAATCCTTGAGCTACAGGCCTTGGCCTTGCCTTAGCATTCATAATTGCTGGCAGACCCCAACACGTCCTTCTCCTGTGCACATTGCTTCCCTTCTCCACCTTCTTGAATGCTGAAACACCTTAACTCTTTTAGACTAGCTCCATTTCCTTTCCATAGCAGTCTCAATATGAAAGGTACCTTCTTGGATTGGTATTAGTAGCATACTATTTTAAGGTAATTACATTGGATTGATCCCCTCTTTCTTCAGTGATTGCTTTGGCAATTAAAAAGCATTAACTAACAAAGTCAAAGATCGGTAGGTTTACTGAATGACAGAATATTTACAAGTATATTGTACTTTAAATTATTCCTCAGCTTTCAAGATTAACTATTATAATGCACATTACTGTATTACATTGAGCACTTCCTCCTTATAGATTCTAATGTAATGAGATAATTTTCTTCCTTCAAGAGTAGTATTCATATCAACATAGGAGAGAAAACACATTTATTCCTTTCTTCTGCGGGTTATTTGGAATAACTCTGTAGTCCATTCTTACAATTGGTTATTAAAGCGCAAGTAGTTCAACTCAACTAAGTGGACTGAAATCACACACAAGTTTGAACAACTATGGAATGCAATCCAATGACGCTCCGCTACATGTAATGATGCAATGATGGGAAAATAAATCCCCAAACCCCAGATCCCTACAAAACACATGGTGTTAAAAACTACATTGCAATGTGAGACATCAAAGAGTGTATTATTCAGGACAGCTGAATTCACATAGTCAAATATCATTACATGATAATTATACTACTAAGGTTTGCATTTTGGGGGGGGCCTATTATTTCATGATTTGGAGCACATTGTCTCATTCTCTAAGCTATAAAGCATTACAAATAGGATTTGCAGGGTGGATGTTTCAGTCTTTAAATGAAAACTTTGCTATAAAGCAAATAAAATTAATATCTGTACATCTAGGCAGAAAAAGAGGAGACAATATAATACAGCATAACCATGATCAGCTGACTTCTATTAGACTACTTACTCAGGTTACAGAATTCTTCAGTAGAAAGACACTCCCTGAAAACAAACAAACAAACCAACCCCTCCTCAGTGAAATGTACCTCTAATGTAAGACTGCATGGGAAAATTATTAGTATTCTCTACAATGGCTAAGGTTATGCCTGATGAGCGCTGAAGAACCATGACTACATCAAGACTAAGTGCAGGGCTTTCATTCTGCAAGACCCTTGTGTTCACCGAAACGTGGCTTAGTAATTGCTGGCAAGAGACTTGTACTAGACCGCTTAATTCCTGCCATAAAGATGTGCCATATTCTCATTTCCTAATTAAAGAACAGCAATCTGGACTGTGCTCTGGGATGATGTAGACCGATGTATTTGATACAGACTCACAATGAAGCCTAAAAAACTTTCATTTAACTCTCCTTCTGTGCTTGTGAGTTCGAGTACAGCAGCCAAAATATTCAAACAACATAAGAAACTCTGAGTTTTCCAACCCAATGTTTTGCAGACCAAATTGGCACAGATAGTCATGTCACAGTTATCATCTGTCCTGAAACTGAGCTTTCCGAGTCATTTCAGCACAAAGTTTGAGGCTGTCCTTTGAAACACAGATAAAGTCCTTGACTAATGCAGTTGTGAACTAAACTAAATTCAGATTCTGTCAGGGTGTTTTGAAATGCAGGATTTGGCTCAGAACAGATTATCTTCCAACATTTAAACATTTCAGCCTTTTCTTGGATTTCATTGTCTTTCATTTGTTGTGATTTAATCCAGAAACAGGGAATGACTGGGTCCTTTCGAACTGCCCCTTCCGATAGCTTCTTTGCCACATCACTCCCTATTCACTCTGTCACTTGTGAAACCATTAAAAATGGCTTTTGATGTCACTGGCCACATGCATTTCAATAACAGTGACCTCCTTCTGCTTGTTCCCCATATTGCGTCTTACACCCAGACTTAAGCCGGTTTGCAATTCAGAAAATTCTCAGGGACAGGAGGAATGGATACATTCTGACTTCACAGATCACACTAACAATTTTGAGTTCCAGCAGAGAGAAAAAATGAGTTTGTGACAAAACGGAGTAGTCTTTTTTAATTTAATGTGTTGTACGTGTTGCTACCTTTTTTTTCCAAATTCCTTAAATATCTTCACATTTTCCCCACAGCACATCCTCAAGGGTTTTGCTAAAGTCTTTAACCAGTAATCAGTAACTGTCAAATCATAGCAGCATCTGAGATATGTCCAAGGAGCTACTTACAATCTCCATGGAATTACTCTGCTGGTTTGTCACTTTCTGCCATGTCCATGTTTAAGACCAAATTAAAATGTGAGGACTAAATGGGTTTGGATACCCAAACACTCTAATCACAGATACATATGATTTTATGAATTATACTACTTTTCTTTCCCATTGGAGAGGTGATGTGGTTCAGGAAAAGTCTGGCATGTCAGTGTAGTGGTGCCAGCAGTCGTGGTGCAGGGTTGTGGGTTACCTCGAGTTCTGCCTGTTCTCTTGGTGCTGGGAAGATCACCCCAAATCATGGTACAAGATGTTGGGGTCCCATCAGAGTATCTCAGGTTCTCCCTGCTTTCTGGCTTCTCTCTGAATTTTCTCTCCTGGCATCCTTGCCCCCAGGGTCTTCCCAAAAATTCTGTAGTTTCCCTACTTAGAGCGTTGGGCAGAGAATACCTCTCTGGTGACTGATCGGTTCAAATCATGCTGCTGTATTCTAACTTGCTATTGTTGTTGGTGGTGTTCACAGTTTGCTTGATCAGAACACTTCTGGACAGGCTTGCACTTCTTCATTATGGACAGGCTGTTTCGATAGTTTGACTCTTTGTTTCTTTGAGCGTACAAACACTGATCAAGGTTCATTTTGTTTGGACAAGGGGTTGGTCATATTATGCATACTTCCTTTAAAACATCCATGTAAGATGGATAAATTTATTTTGTCAGTGAAGAATATATATATACATGTCCTCTAAAATGAGTGATGTATAAAGCCTTGGATTTAAGTTCTATGTTTCATGAAACCTACAGAAGCATGAATTTGGTGCTTAAGGACCAAATGCCGATTACTAAAAGGGAAGTGCTCACACCAGGCAAAGGAAAGAAGTTCCACAGAGAATACAGTCATTCTGTCTGCAGAGTCCCATGTGTCAAAATTTCATTGAAGTTAATTGCAAGTCATGACAGGAGTCAAAATTAATCTGCTGAACTACTTTTCACATGTATCCACAATCTGTGGACTAGTGATATCAAATTGTTTAGAGCTCTTCATGTGAGCAGTTGTTAACAGACTCAGATTAATAAACACTAAAAATCCTTGCAACTTAGGGAAATCTTATTATTAGGGAAAATTCCTATCCTTTCTCCTCATACTAGGCAGCCAGAAAAGTAGGATGTCTTAAATTCCTTGAATTTAAAGGAGTTTGAGATGTGCTTTGAAATGAGAAATGTATTTCCTCTTCTTGTCTCAATTTCCATTTAGCCTGAATGGCTGAAATTGCTCTAAAAATGTTTTATATTTAACAGAAAAATCAACAGCAAACAGATCAAACACAGAGAATTTCAGAACTCAGAGTATGTTTTTTTCTTCCCTCCCCAGCTGCTTCTGTGCCAGTTAAGAGAAAGGAAGTGGGGCCATCATGTTATGAAGAAAGTCCAAAGCACACCAGTCTTGCAGGTGTATGCATATGGGAAAGGAGAAGGAACATATGAGAGGAAATACAGTTCTCATTCCTTCTTGGGGTAAAACCAAGAATTTTTCCTTTCCTACGTGTAACAGCACACAGCCTTTCTGAACGCAGTGACTCTCCCACGAACCTGGTCCTTCCACAGCTCCTCTGTTATTCCTACCACATGGTTATTCAGAGTTGAAGAGACCAGAAAAATCTTATGGCACCTCAGTTGAAATTTGTTTCCCTGAAGACTTTGCAATCAAGTGAAATATAACGTAGGTACATCCAAGCTATTTAGAGCATCCAGAAAGCCTTGCACCACAGCGCACATGAACTTGCCCTGGTGAAGCAGCGTGCTGGTGTACAGTGTGCTCTCCCCCAGGCATGGCTGTGCCCTCGGTCTGACAGCTGAGTTTTTACTGAGGCCAAGATCTCAGTCCCCAGAGGAGCGCTCATTCCTTGCATTTTTAAGGGAAGCAGTTCTGACACTTAACAGAAGCAGAACCAACAGTTGGTTGTTTCTCCTGTTCTCTTCTACCAACAGGTGACTTTGGTCTGAATTAAAATGGGACTTGGAATGAAAAATAGCCACTTTTGCTCTGCAGCCTCTAATTACTCGAAGCCATTAAGAAGGTCTTGTAGAATGGAAAAGCTGCAGTGTTATTTTCATTTTTCTTTTCCCTTGTTGGTAACCTACACAGCATCTGAGGCACTCTCTTTGTGCACACTCAGCTGGATCTGTAAAACAAAGTCTGTACAACACACTCCATCTAACGAAGCTGTTTGAGGTAAATAGCTGCCTGACACCCTTTGAGATTTTCACTCCTCTTATTTCTTCTCTTTTTTAATTCCATCTCAGCAATTGCTAGTGCTCTGGCTGAATGCAAGGCCCTTCCTCTTCAGAAGCTGATTGTAGCAAGACTTAGATTGCTACCCCTTTCGAAGAAAAATGCCTCTTGACAGCTCTTTGGAATGAAGGGGGAGTTACGTGCAGGGGTGACACTGGCAGAAAGAGTTGGCTCTCACTATTTCTTGAAACTGCATAATGAATGAAATGTTTAACAGAAGAGAGGATGTAGGGCTGGCAACATGTATTAGTTAAAGGGCTTTTTGAAGCCATCTGTCCACCAGCTTTAGCCACTACAGAATGAAAATTCGTTTTGAAAGCAAAAGGGACAGACACTCTAATCTTCCAGCTCTTCATCCTCCACTGCAAGCCAACCAAAGGCACTTGCAATGCTCAGGGAAGGAACGTGTTCCTCAGCTAAGGGAGGACTGCTCTGCAATCATTTAAAATGGTTATGCTGACAATACTTATGTCAGTTAACAGTATTTGCAAGTGCAAAGTACCAATAAGGACTGAAACAACGAGTCAGCTGCATAAAAAATCAGCTACGCTTTATGTGCACTTCAGAGTAAAAATTAACAGAATTTTAGATACAACAAAGAGAGCTTTAGTCTCTTTTCCAAAAATAAAATTGCGATTTAGTGCGCCAGTCAGAAGTCCTGACTTTTGGCTCCTCTCTTTGATCACGGAACCAAAAATTCCTTGCTATGGCTGGCCCTGCTGATGCTAGCTTTGGAAGTACCATTCTTAATCATTTATGCTTACCTCTATTTCTGCACAGACTGAAGGATAAAACAATTCCCCGTACCGTGTGGATAATTTGTGGTATTTTCTCTTCACACGTCTCAGAACAAATAAAAAGCTTACTAGCTCGTCAGTGCAAAACTGAGATTTGCTAAGAGCATACAAACATTTTATTTAAACATTTATGAAACTACCAAAGAAGAGTACAAATCACAGATTTAAGAACTCTCTACCATCACAGTGAGCAAACAGTAAGAAAGAGAGGTTGTTTCACACACCACAGAACATGAAAATGCAGTTACTCTCTGATGAAACTCATCATACTTGAGACCCCCTTCCTACCCAACACTACACTGTTGATTCAACACAAGCGCAAAAGAGAATGAAACCATGTTTAACCACTAACCCTGTATTACCAAATGTGGGAAAATGACGTGTTAATTTATGCAACAGGATCTGAAGAACGATGTAAAAGGAAAGAAAACCATGCAGGCAAATATCTTGGGTGCACCCTGGCCTACTGGATCCCTGCACCTGGCAAATCAGCAAACTAAAGCAAACAAATGTGGGAAGTAAGTTCATGTTTCTGAAGAAAAGAAAATAAGACAATTTCCCTCGCCCCCATTCTAAGTTTGCATTATTATACTTTCCCAGGGCTATTCCATGTTAGTTGTTACCATCATTCACAGCCGTTGTTTAGACAGCTTGAGCAATGGCAACAGAAGTGAAGTAGGTATTTATGCAGTTGAAACTATAGCATACAAGTGCATCTTTGGTCCTAATTTCAGCAGGAAGGGATTATATGGAGAGAGTTAAAATGGATATAATCTTGAGAGAAAACTAAGTCCTTGAAAGCATTGTCCCAAAATGTTAAAAAGTAGCATTTGAACAATATATTCTCTTAGCAGTACCTCACTGTTTAGGTTGCATGGTTTGCCATCTGGAGCCCAAATAGCTCAGCCAAAATTACAGCCTGGAGAAAAGACGGTGCAGCTTCAGTCCTGCTAACAGAATATTTTGCAATAAGCTTGCAAAGGGCCTATTTGTTAGTTACCATGTGTATGTGTGTAAGGCAAGAAGAAATAAGGTGACATTTGGAAATGTTTGCACTCCTCTATTGACAAAGCAGTGAGAATCTGTGCATGAATCGCATACCTGCAAGACAATTCTGGGACTCTGGGCCTGGCAGGCATTACACTGAACCACCAACAGGCATCGACAGGGTCCCATGTGGGGGGGGTACGCAAGCCAGAGGCGAGGCTGGTAGGAGACCCACGGGGATCAAAAATGAAACCCTGTGGTGAATGATCAACTTATCTCCCAGGGCCTGGAAAGCTGTGCTAAGGGACTCTGGCAAATCTGAGTCCAGGCTTGGCTAGAAGAGCACAACAGAGAGAAGGACTTGTAGATCTTTAGACACCTGGAGGAGCAGTGTTAGGGACGAAGGAGTAGACCTGCATGGCCCAGAGTGCAGCAAACAGGAACAGCTAACAGACACGGCAGTTTGCTATTACCGTTGCTATATTTATTTCCATTGCTTAAACTATTTATCTGCAAAGTGCAAATTTACTGAAGAGCTTAGTCCTTTGCTGTACTCAGTACCTAATAATTACCAGCCTTTTCAAAATAGTACATTGCAGAAAAATAAAGGGAAAAAACTGAAGGTAAAAGGTACCATCTACCAATTCCATCAGTGGCATGCTAGTCTGAGTAGGGGTGCGTGTAGTAGACTGTAATTCACCACTGGGGAAAAACGGTGACTGACTTGTGTGCTGCTTTCTCCCCTGCAGTTCATTTAAGCAGGGCTGGACAGAACAGATTAAAGCATAATATAACGAAAGACAGAGCAAGTGCTTTGTCCAAATGGAAAGGGAGTTTGAATGAATAGTCATACAAAATAGAATGTGTATTCTTGTTTATGTGAACCAAGTATCTACAGACTAAAATGACTGAAAAGTATCTATATAGGTCTATTTAAAACTGGAAAGAGGGAGGCAATTTGAAAAATAACTAGTTTATCTGCTAGCAAGCTGATAAGGGAAGTGATGTGACTGAATGCTGCTTTTGTTTAAAAGCAACTGAAAAGATAAGAACCAGAATCCTTGCAGAGATGTGTGGCCAGGCTACATTACTAGCTGGACACAACTTAAAAAACCCAACCCCTAACTAAAATGGCAAATTACTTACTTGGCAAATACAGAAACATAGCCCCAGCTTGTGCCAACTCCCAGTCCCAGCTCCACCGAGGCACCTGAACAAAGGCCTTTCATAGGCAGTGTAATTTAGGCTACCCGAGTTAGTCAGGATGCTCAGGTGTATAGAGGGGCCTCACAGAGCGCCAGACAGAGAAAAATTCACATGGAGCAAGTGAAGCACTTTGCTGGCATGTGGACATAGGTTCCGGAGGCTATTCCCAACACAGAAGACAATCACTGGCAGGTAATAAAGGAGGCATTTATGCGATATGTCAGCGGTTAGTGCAAAGCTTAAAAGAAATGAGATCATGTGGCAAGATAGCGTTCTCTGCCTTTCCCCCAGGGGAAGGAGCATTACTGTTATTACTATAAGCCATTGTTACCGCTACTTCTTTGAAATAAAATGTGACACAGTATCGTCAGCTGATACTTGTGCGATCGCAGCTATCATAAATTGTGGTTTCCAGAATATTAATCTCCGGTTACGCTATGCAACTACCACACAAGTGTGCAGCACAGCGACAGACAGATCCTAGGAAAAAAAGCCCTCTGATGACCCTCAAACAAGATGGCCTATCCCCAGGTACTGCTTTACTCTGAGCTTTCAAAAGTTAAAAATAAAAAGAAAAAAACAAAGTAAGAACAAGTTAATATGACAAGTTTCATTTGCCATCTTGGCATAGATAGTGTAGCTGTAGCAATTCAGTCCAAAAGAGATGAGGATTATCCAGTTCTTCATGCCTGATTTACTAGGCTTTATCAGATTAATTTTCCATATACTTTCTAGATTTTATATAGAAAAAATAACTCTAAAATAATCCTTCATTTGAAATGCAAATCTAATCACTTGTTGTAATGGGCATGACATTTACAATATGGCTCCTATTAAGATAGACTATCTTGAGCAAAACAGCTTCATTCCAATTTCTTAGTACGTGGAGAAACAATTTAATGAAAGGATGTAAACATGGAAACATCTGAATTTATCTGAAATTTCAAATTAATTTTTATGGTATCCATAAAAACTTCAATTTTTCTTTAGAAAAGTCACAGACATGCTATTTTTTTCTTTTTAAACCTTAAATGAAGCATATGTATCACAACTGTATTTTAAAAAATTAAACTAACAGATAATTGAAGAACAGATGAGAACCTTCTGAGATTAAACTACTGTATATCTATTAAAATGCTTGTTAAACCACTAAACACAGGGTTTTAAAAGCTAACCTTGTCAGTTCACCATATAATAGGTTACTTCACCTGTGGTTTATTTATGCCCAACTAATGGTAAGGAGATTTAACCATGCTAAAAAGTATTAAGCAAATTAAATAAAAGAAAGCAGCGTGAATGTTTGCATTTATCCCTCTGTGACTTGCATCTATGAATTTTTTTGTGACTAATTTTTTTGGTGATAATTAAATTACATCATTTATTGAATGGAAAAGTTTTTTCCCATTGATTCCAAGCCATGAATTAATGATGTGAGAGTAAGAAGTACTATCTGGAACTAAATTTCCAAACTGTGGGAAAGGCATCCTACTTATTTTCAACATAAGCATACAGAGTTGAAGTAATCGAGTATATAATAGCATCAGAACAGAGATCATTTAAAGGAAGCTTCCCACAAGGACCCCTGGCCAATTCAGTAAGGAGTTTATGTTTAGTTTCTCAAATACTTCTGCAAAGACGTTTCCCAAAACCTCCTTGATTACCATTTATCTACCTGCCAGGGCTGGTTGCAGTGCAGTATTTGTCACTAATAATATCCAGGATCACCCCAACTACAACAGCTTCATACTTTTATCTGAAAAAGTCAAATAAAGACAATATGAACAGTCACAGTTTCATTTCTATTCAAAATACTCCCTTGTTTCCCTCTACTTTGCAGTTATGTGAGAGATGAGCAAAGAATGTCCTACAGTCCAACAGCTATGAGTTTATTTCCTTATTCTCCAGCGAGCAATCTATTGCACTTGTAGACAACGTTTCATTTAGTATGAGATCCTACAGCTGACGGACTAGCACAGTGAGCCCAAACTGAATGAAAGCTGAAAGTAAAGTGGACTAAAGCATGTATTGCCATCTGCTTTCATACGATAAAACTCCATAGAATAAGCCGATAGCCCCATTTTTCTAAACACGCCTGGTCATAGTTTCCACTCAGGACAGTTTAAAATCTCAAAGTCAGGTGTAAGTGCACGGAAGGATTGAATTGAATAGCTAGAGACATGTTTATGTCACATTTATGATTAACAGCGTAAATGTTCTTAGTCAGCTACCTGCCTAATTATCTTCAAATTAGCGTTTTATTACAGATCTCTCCATAGAATGGGCTGGAAAGAGGGTCCTAGAATAAGACGAGCTGCGTGGCTTGCGTGTGTAATGTGTTTCCCAAATCAAGAGCAGACAGGTGCAGAGGGGCTTGCTGAAGAAATGGTCAAGCTGTGGATGGAAAGCAAAGTGACACTTAGTCAAAAAGATGAGTTTTGTTGATCGCTTCAGTTGTCACATTACTAACTTGAAATTGAAACACTGGAGAAAACTATGGTATAATGGAAGCACTTAAAAGCAAAAACAAGTCAAAGGTAGATTGCTTTACAATGACAGAGAAAAGTGTATACTCCTACTGTGACAAGGAGATAGGTAGCAGGGGAAATATAAAATATGAACAGTGCAAAAGTGGGCAGGAAGAGACAGAATCAGCCGATACATTTGGAGATATGGAGAATATGAAATAAGGAAGTTCAGACAGTAAAAAGCAAGGGCTTTTTGCTGGCTGTGCAAGTCAGCACAGTAAGGCTGTAATGTTGGATCCTGCTGGTGGAAAATTGACAAGAGCCATCATGTAGACTGTGAGTGAGGGATGTGATCTGACCGACTGGGGGGTGGGACTGTCTCAGCAGACAACTGGGAAAGTTTACGGAAGAAGATACCCTACCTACCTTGGACAGAGGAAAGGAAGCAATCAGCAAAGCAAATTTGCTAACTCTTTCTAGTAGTATAGCAGTGAAGGAAGGAGATGCTGGAGATAAAGCAGAATTAGTGAGATAGGCTGTGGGCGATGAAAAGGCAATGGCATAAAACTCAGAGTGGAGCAATTCCAATAACAGTAAGAGAAGTGTAACCATGAGCCAAGAAACTGCTTATGTTCTTCATCTGCTGGGAAGGAAGAAAGTTGAAGATGAAGTAATGGGCCCAGTAGTCAGCTCTGCAATCCACACTAAACTCTTTCTTTCTCTCTTAACCTGTCCTAATTTGCTATTCTATTAGATTCCTTAGGTCACTTTATTATGTTCAGGCTGCTTCATTTTGTTCATAGCATCTTTAACACACTGGTAAAAGCATACAAGACGTATGACATGAGAGGTTTTAACTGTACATATTCCCTTAGGTTTAGGGTGCCGCTCACTAGTCCTTGCAGAGTTTATACACAATGGATTAATGACCCAGATGATGTTCATTCCTCTTACTGCCCTGTCTATTAATTTGGGGGTTCTGCCACCATCCATGTGTACTCCATCCCTACTCTGCTCTGCAGTGCAGTTTCCACCAATAACTTCAAAAGCTTAATGGACCTCCAGATATGCAGACAGAATGATACTGTAAAGTAACGCTTATTTTGAAAAGCAATGCATTCTAGTGCACAGAAAACTCACAACTCATTTTACTGAAAAGCCCCATACTTCCCTCCGGGCAGCTCACAAAATCAAGAAAGCAAGTGGGATTTTATTTCTCCCTTGTACTTAGCAAAGAAACTGCTGTGCAAGCTTGAACAGGAGAACCAAGTTTTGCCCCCATTTATACTTGTACAAGGGCATCAGGTGGGGAGAGTGGAGCAGCACAAGCACGGCCGGTGGCAGAACTCATCACCAAGCATGATGTACAAACCCAGGAACAAATAGAAACTGCAGAGCCCAGGTTGTGTATACTGAGGCAGCAGAAAAATAAAAATAATGGACAGCTTCTCCCAGTAAGCAGAGCTATCACAATGTGGTTTTATTGACTCATTCAAGCAATAGCTACTTTAAATCATGTGTTTCAGATAAGCAGCCTCTTGGATTGGTGGCTGGTCTCAAACAGGCCAACCTCTGCAGTTCATTTGAGAGGACTCCCTTAGACCTGCAGCTTCTGGAGAGAGATGGCCAAAATTTACAAATTTTCTTTCACGCTCCTCTCCAGCCACAGCCAATGAAACTAAGATATACCTAATTTTAATCTGCTGGAGGAAAGATCTATGACAAGGGAGAGAGCATAAAGACTATGAAAAGAAAGCAAACCTGTAACTAACACGTAGTTTAGAAGCAAGAGCTCTACAGAGTCAGACTCGCGTCTAAGGAAGTTCAGTGACTGAGAGGCTTTATCAGCATCCAATAGGATGCTGATCAAATATAGTTATCTCCCAAAGAAAGATTATTCAGGTAATTGGAGCACATCTTAGGCATGTGACAGTGTGCAGACATACATGGTATGATACAAAATTGCCAGTATCTCAGAAAAGCGTATTTTGCCAGAGTTTCACACACCAGCTAGCACAAAATAGACATTACAAAGGCACCACGTATGCTTCGCAGAAAGCTAACAAGGTTTCAGCCACCTTCAATCCTGATAGTAGAATGATGAAAGAATTGTTTTATGGCAGCACTACAGAGGTGTTTCGAGAATCAGTGTTGCTACAGTTCTTCAAGTTACCTGCCTTTCTGCTTTTGAATTTTTCTTTGTTAAAACAGCAGTGGCTGACATAGTCTTTTCTGACAGGAACTAGTGATGGCCTTCTTCCACCCTCAGGATGAGTTTCTGGGACATCAATTTGTAATTGCACAGAGCATAGGACTAAGAGATTATTTCATCCTCTAAACAAAAAATTAATTTTGCCCTACCCCAAGCAAGATAATTGCTTCTGGTGTTCCAGTGGGAATTTAAATCCCATCACTTGTCTTCATGAATGTAATGACCTGACCTATAGACAGGACTAACAATTTGAAAAATAATGTGTTTATATATATTAGATTGTAACTATGTAGACAGTGGCTACTTTTTTCCTTTATTAAAGCAATGAAATCTAAAACATAACCCTAACAAAACACAAAGAAAAAGATCATGATCTCTAAGTAAATGGAATTTTCTTGTTGGTACAACATGTACAGATGCCTCTCTTATCTGATCTACCTCAAATCTCATATATCATTGGACATGACTTTTGTTACCCTCCTGCTTTTTGCTCAAACCCATGGATGGGCCCTACCTATAAGAAATCAAAGAAGGACCTTCTAGAATAGCAGCTCTGGCACTGCCCAAAGATCTAGTCCTTCAAAACTGATTCCTATAAATAGTGAGACTTGCCAGAATTCTCTCTACATCCCTAGAATCCTGGGAATAAGTCCCAATTGCTGGAATAATGTTTAGTAATGAATTAGAAGAATTTTTCTTCTTTCTTTTTCTGCATTCTAGCTCCAATGGGCTCTAAATAATTTTTTTTAAAAGTAGTGGATTAAAAATTAGTGTGAAGACCACTCATTACTTCATAAGTCAAGAGATTTAAAACTTTCTTTTTAAAGATTTAATTCGACTAAATATTAAAAACTGCAGCATTAAAGAGAGTGGGAAGCCTAATATGGACTCCCACACAGAAGACTCCTCCTAGTCTCCTACAACAGGGTAACTGACCTTGATTTTTATTACATTTTCAGCCTGGGACATATAACTCACTTTGTGGTTAATTATCTTGCACTGGAGTCCGTGACAGTGGTTTGACTGTAGAGCTATTGTGGGTATAACCAGATCCATTAGAGTTTCACTGAGTATGGGAGCAGACCTAAGCTTAAGAATTTACCAACTCACTCAGTATAATTACTGTCAGCATGAGGCAGGCAGGTATGGAAGGAGGAGGAGAAGGATCTTTTCTTTTTTTTTTTTCTTTCCCTGGAAAGTGCCTGATGTAAATGGATGGCAGTGCTAAGGTGAGAACAACCTGAAATTTCTGTGTAAGGAGATAGGGCTTTGTAGGTTCCCAGTCTTCAATTTCTCCTTCATGTTTGCAACTTAGCAAATACCTGAGGTAACCTGCAAGTAATTAGTGGGCAGCTTAAGCAATTTTGGGGTTCTTTTGGAAGAGGTGGAAAGTTAAGGATGTGCTGTTTCAGAAAGGTAATGAGAAAATAATAGTAGGGAAAGTGGTAAGAAGATGCAAAGGATACAATGGAAAGAGTTGGAAGGTGTTTATGAAGTAGCAATTGCAACACTGCAGACAAGTCTTGGCATAGAAGTCATAAGAATTAGAGATAATTCTAATTGCATTTCAAATATATTGAAAACAGTCTTGCAGTTTTACATACATATTAGGTAGGGCTGAAGTGCATGAAGGAAAGAGGCAACCTCTGCAGGACAGCGGGTTCGTTTGGCAAACACGCTTAGCTATCACTGGGGCAAAATTCAAAGGACCCAGGCAGAAGCGGCCCATTTCTAATGCAAAGTTGTGTCGCAATACTGCTGCTTAATAAAACTAATTAGATATGCTCCAGACAGGGTGCCGGTCAGCCCAAGGGTGGCAGCTTAGAGATCTTGCCCCCTCCACAGGCACCACTTGCTGTAGGAGATACTCTGTCTTTATGCATGGAGGAGTTTTCACTGGGTCAGAAATCATCCTGCCAGTGCCAGGAGCCCGGCGAGGAGCTGTCCACGGCAGAAGCAGTGAGCAGCAGTCCCAGCCTGCCCGCACGCGTTGAGCTGCTGAACGGGAGCTATGGACTTAGCTCCTTTCTCCAGCAACACCCTGCTGTGTCCTTAACCTCACACGATAAACCCCACAGGTTTCTGTTAGAAAAGAAGCTGCTGGGTTTCACTCTGTATTTCCCAATGAGAACAGGAGCTGTCCTCCAAGGTCTTCAGTACCAGCACATTGTCTCTTCTGCATCCCAGAACATACATGGCTTCTGAAAACAGCCAGGATGATCATGCTGCTGTAAAGTGTTGCTGTTATTAAAGACTATAAAAGTTCAAAATGGGTATTCCCTTGAAAAAAAACAAACAAAAATCACCTTTTCGCAGTGAAATATTTGTCAGACAATGCGTAATGTGCACATTTCTCTTTAAAGCAAAGGGACAGATTCCAATAGCTGTTTATTTTCAAGCAGATGTGGTCACCAAAAACAGCTTGGGCAGATGCTACCCTTTATGTTTGACAGCAGAATTTCCCAGATTACTTTTGGTTTTTGGTGCTGCCACTATTCACCATGATTTGCAATCTTAGCAACCAAGGGTGGGAAGGAGGAGAGAAAAGACAGCACAAATCTTATTTTTCCACAGTATTTTTTTCCAAGGCAAGTGCTGAGCTTCATGGTGACAGTGGACGTTTTGGTCCTTGACCTCCTGTCTACTTGCATGTACTTGCATTAAGAGGGAGGTATGTCTCAACTATATGTATGTGTCCACACTGTTATAAAGCATCACCAATGTGTTTCCAACCACGAGAAGTTAGTATTACGTAAGTACAATTGTATTGCTAATATTTGTGCCAAAGTGGTATTTTAATATCTGTCTAAAATGTTTCACAAGCTGAAGATGTGCAGCTCCTGAACAAATTTCACTTAATATTTTCCAGCAGGACAGGCAGGTATTTGAGTTCCTGGAGAGGCAAGTTTTGCTGCTGCAGTAGGCTCCTCACATTGTGTGTCACTTTGCCAGTTCAGCTCACAGCTATGGGATAGCAGAGTCAGCCAGTCAAGCAGCTCTGAGCTTCTGTGATCCCACTGAGCCCCCGTTCACTGTCTCCTAGGAGATCAAATCCCTCGTTTCCCGGTACCTATGTTTTACTCTGTAGCCTCAAGAAGGATTCGTTCAATGCTGTTCTGCAAATACTTTGAATATTCAGTTTGCAATGGCTTTATCGAAGTCTGTGATAAAGCTTTTTAACATTCAAGCACTTGTCCGGTTTCACTTGGAATTTACTTGAAGTATAAAAAAACAATTAGTACAAACATGACTTGTGCCTATATAAATATTTGCCCATATTTGGTAAAAGTTTATATATATATAATTTCTGAAAAGCTCCTCTTACTATGGCAATTTCAAGGTTTCAAAAAGAAAAAAAGATCTGTCATCCCCGCTTTATTCACACTGTTACAGGAAATTAGTGGTTAAGCAAACTTTTTTAAAAGGCTTAACGAAGCATGTTTTGCAAGTTCATTTAGTTTTGAATGAACTTGACAAATTTTGAAAGCAAATATCGTTGAAGTTTGACCAATTTCAGAGCACCAAGGAAAGTCTTCTTTGCTGTTTGAATTTTAAAGATTGGCTAAAGTCTTATGTCAGCTGCCTTGTTCTGCAGTCTGTCTTTGAATCCTCTTAGGAAAGTCAGGGATACCCACAAACAATAGAATTAAAATCTGTCTTTAGGTCTGGCAAACCATTCAAAGTTCTGTCTAGCTGCTTAGCATAGACTGTGCTAGGCCTCAGGAAGAGAATAGGCCCCTAAAGAAGCAATAATTTTCAGATTGTTGTGTACAATGCAGTGATAAAGCTCCCTGTCACATTTTTCTTCCCAGTTACTGAAGTTCCTATTCAGATGAATTGTCACAGCTTCTTCAATCCAAACAAGCACCCTTCCGGCCTTGTTTGCATTAAAATGTGATAAAACTAAAGGTGACTTTAGCACAGCTGTGCAGAAAAGTGGATTAGGTCAAAGTGACAGCGTTTGTTAGGCCTTGCCACAAAGGTAGTTCAAGATTTGTCTAGAGCGCTAATGTGGGAGAAGCAGAAGTTTCTTAAACCCAGACATTTGTAATAAGGCTACAAACAAAAAATAGTATTTCTTTCATCCAAACGTAGTTTCCCAATGGCAGTGGGCCAGCCTGTTGACCTGTTGTCACAGAAAAATTTGGAATGGCACCACAAAACAAAGTGCCTTGTATTTTCTGTCATTCTCGCCAGCCATCATGCAGAAATCAAGCACTGCTGTCAATAGCCAAAGCACTGAAAAGGCAAGGGCCAGCACCCTGACAGCATGGCGCAGTTCAGACTCCTCATGGACAGACAGATGCTGGCTCCAGAGCCCTGCGATGAGATCCCAAAATACAAAAATGTTTTGTAACACTATTTTGAAGGGAGAGGTAAGGAAGTCCTCTTATTCACAGTGAAGCAGTAATCACCAGTCTTTCAGCAAAGAATGCACTTCACCATCTTTTAAGCTCCTATTTCTATTTTATTTTATTTTTAAGGGAAAACCCCACCAGAGCAAAAAGCCATTGGAAATAGCACCCTTTGCATGCCACCTGCTGGCAATTTTTTGTATTTGGCTAAGATGGGGGCAGAGCATAATTTTCTCCACGACAAGAAACACTTACGATGTCAGAGGTTGGCAGAATAATCAGTGAAAGTCCCATGTATGAGCACAATGGGCTATCCGAGTAGAACTGGGAAGATGCCACCAAAAACTACCTTCTCTCCCCAACTCCCCTCTTTATTTCTTCAGCTCATTTACAGTTGCTAACCCTCACAGAGACACACCATTAATCTTCCCCATGCACAACTAAAAACTCTGAAGAAATGCAGAAGACACTGTTGTATATCAATAAGATTTATACCTCAGGTTCTACCTGATGCACTTTCGCTAGTTAAAGGTAATAGAAAGCTTCCATATTTATGGCATTCATTTTCAACCTAGATTTTATAGCTAGTTGTCGTTATTTCCATGCCTTGCACTAGTGTCACTTCCAGGAAATGTGGCCCCTCAGCAGGGGAGGTCTGTGCCACAGGATGCTGCTACATTACATGGGACCAAGAACAACTACTGGGCGAGGAAGCTCCTCGTGACACTAAACTGAAGAAAAAATAATAGGGAACATTGTAAAGACTCTTGGATAAGTTATAAATGTAAGAAATGTCTGAAAGAGAAAGCTCTGCGTCAGGTCATTCTTGCTAGCAGAAGAAAACACTCATCTGATCTGCTCCAACAAAGGTACTATAAGCTGCCTTTGATGTAGGTCACTCATTGTGCAGTCCCGGTGAATGCAAAGTAGAAGCATATTTTTATTTTCACATGTCTAACCAAAGTTAATTGTACACAGTTGCCTTCAGCTGGTAAGAGCAAGAGCTAAACATATCCTGCTGAAACAAACACAACTCTTCAGAGCGGAGGATGGATAGAGCACCACTGGTAAGTGAGCTGCAGCGCCAGACAGCTTGATCATCAGAAAAGGATGCCTAAAACACCCAGGATTTTGGTGAGGTATACTGATTTATTCGAAATGGTCTCCTACAGAGGTTAGGCACCTTTCAAAGACAGCTATTTAATATAAATTTAGACAACCTATTGCACCTGCAAGAAAAAGACTGTCTTCTGTATCTGCAGAATGAGTTACCTGCAGTGACGGCAAGCCCAACAGCATTGGTAAGAAAGTCCAGGAAACCACCATCTTATGGAGCTGGCTATCATCAGTGTAGCGTCATAGCAAAATGAGGAGGAAAAAAAATCCACTCCTGGTTTATGACAGGTCTTCACAACCCCTTATGGAGAGAGGAGCCTAAAAGATAGGTCTGTCTGGGGTGGGGTTGAAATTTTTGGAAAAGGTTCAGGAATTCCAAAGGATAGAACCTCAAAACAGAGGGCAAAAGTCTGACTTTAGAAATTAATATACCCTGGAAGCAAGTGTGTCTGAAGCCTAGTCAGATAAGAAGCCAGCTGACATTTGAACAGCTCTGTAGCTTGGCAGATGCTCTCACAGCTAACTACATACACAGCGCTGATCTAAAGATGTAAAAACCAACACTCTCTGGTGTAGCACACAGGAGAACAGAGCTCAGCACATGGTCCTGCCAAGGCTGGCTGTGTAACAAGACAGACAGATTTTAATGACAAAATTGCCCACAGTATAATACATAAATGTATTAAATTAACCCCAAGACTATCAGTTACTGGGGGACTGCACAGCTACTGTTGCATTTTTCTCTGAAGAGAGCATTATTTGCTACAGTGAAGATATTTCTTCTACAGAGCATTTTTAAGCTCTCAAACTTCAGGGTCCTCCTCCTTTGGTGATATTTTTCCTTACAGAAGATTCAAGACTTACTCCCTTTTCATCACTTCAAATGTATTGCTAGGCTTGAGTTTGAGCTTGTGTTAAATAACTACTAATTAACTTCAGCTCACTTAGGATTTGTAAACACTAACTAGGCAATCCACAAGCGCAAACATGCACAGGTTACCCTAGCTTTAACCCAGACAAAACATTTGTGGAACATGTAATTGATATTTCTTTTTTTCCCCTTTGAAATGGAGTTTGGTGAGGTCTCTGGAGATCCCCATGTCCATAGACTGACACAGCACAGCAAAGCACATAGTCTGCTTTTGGTGCTGGAGCTAACGAGCCTGTAGGTGACTTCTCTACTGAGATGCCTCTGCACCATGTTTGCCCATACCTCTGCTTCTGGAGTTAACAGAAGAGGAGCCTGAGAAGGAAGAAGCAGACTGCCAACTAACCTAACTCCAATTCGTGTTCAGCAACATTAAGAGGGTTATGCATTTTTTCCACATTGATCCTCCAGGACAAAGCATGGCGAAACCCTTTGCTGCAGCCTATTTAGCTCTCAATAGTGAAGTATATAAAGCTATTTTCAATGGAAATTCACTAAGGCAATATTGCTAGGGCAATAGTACAATAGTTTAAAAAGGCTTTCAAGCCTCAGATGTTCACTTGTTTTGGAAATTTTAAGTCTGGATTAGAAAGGAACAGCATTATTGTTCTCATTTGTTGCATCTTGTGAAGTTTTCTGCTGAGTCATTCCTTCACTATTCAAGCTGCCACTGTCATAGTTTCAGTGTCAGTTTTCCACACACAAAGTACAAACTGTAGAAGTATTTATTTTACAGTAAAAAGCATTGGACTATGATCTTTACTTGCTGTACACAAATGGACCTGAAGGCTGGCCTATTCCAATTTGTTGAAAGGTAGGGATGTATACCATTGCATTAACATTAATTTCTAAAAGAAAAATAATTATCCCCATTATTCTTCTGGTAGAAAGGCCAGCTCCTGAGTTTTTAAACAGTGGGTCACATGAGTGATGTGTTTTCTTAATTGTAAAGATACTGATAAGACATCCTTAAATTGTGTTTAAGGAAGTTTTAGAAGTTATAAACTGCTGTGTGTTCTCACTTATAGAGGCATCTAAAATTAGAAGGCCAATTCCTAATCATTGATCATGAAAACATACATATGTTGAAGGCATTATGCAGATTTTTAGTGTATTTATACACTATATCCTTAGTTGCAACAGCAAGAAGCGCGTTGTTTCTGAATAGCACTTCTCAATCCCAAAACATACTCTAAAAGTATTCGGTATAATGACTTAAGGGGTCTGTATCACATCATGCCCTTAAAAGAAACTAAAGAGATTAAATACTGTTTGGCTAGGGACAAGGGTTGCAGTTCCTGGTTAGAGGGAGTTTTGCAAGAGACAAGCTGAGAAACATGGAGCTCCCTTCAAGCAACTGATGGGCAAGAAGGCTGCCAAGAGAGGCAGCCTCAGGCCTTGCAGACGTGATGCCCGTTAGTTGCCAAGTTCAGGAAAGCAGGAGCAGCCTATGCTACAAAGAAAAGGTCCCTCTGAACCCACTGACACCTCCCATTGGCTCCAGTGCCAGTTACGGAGGGCACACAGCACTGCTGTGAATTATGCAAGCTCGGCAATGGCTTTTGAGCAAGCGTCCAGAGTCTGCAGGTGCCTGAACTCTGCCAGAGAGTCAGTCTCTTTGCTCCACCCCTCCTAACTCTCAAAGTTTCCTGGCCACTTCTGTGCTAGGGACATTCTTTAGAAACCTCTCTGTGGACACAAGTGTATTTCACTACAACATTCATGATGGAGATCTACACATATCTTATGCACACAAAGCGGAAATATGCCAACATACACCTACAGAAACTAGATACAGGAAAATCCGAGTATGTTTACACATGACGTGCAGTATTTCTATGTGAGCTCACTAGTCTGCATAGCTGGTACAGTAGGTATTTGAAAGTCAAGGAGTCACCTTCATGCTACTGATAGGAAAGAGATGAGTTGTCATCCCCCTCCAGCTGTTCTAATGCTTCCTAGAAACTACTTAGAAGGAAAGAAAGGGGAAGGAACAGAAAAAAATGAGTAGTACATCAACATGTTTTCAGTATGATAATGGAATCAAGCTTAGAAATTATTACAAGGATTCAATTCTACTGTGGGAATAGCACAGTGTTCTTACTTTGCTAATTAGCCTAGCCAGATAGAGGGCCAAGATGTTAACACTATGCAACCACAAGACCAAAAGATGGTCACTTCTTGGAAAGCTGGTAAGCAAGCCAATAAGCATGGTATAATTTCCTTAAACTGAGCCTCACTTCTAAGACTGACCTTTAATTTTGTATTGATTAAAAATAATTTCTTTTTATGTCATTGCACACACACCATACTCTGAATATTGTAAGTACTGTAATGATACTCCCAAATATTTTTATCCTTTGGTTTCTTAGTAATTATGACCTTTATTATTCTTGTTGGAGGGATTTTCACCTTGTTATAACTGCATTCTCCAAAGCAAGAGAATGAATTTATTGTCTTTGCTGACTTTTGCCTGTTGATGCATGCCCCTAGGTCAGTAGTACATATGAGCTCTAATCATGCTGAGATGACGTTAGTTTAAGTTTTTCCCAACCTGAAGGCAAATGCCTTCTTCATCACCAAAGTGTACTTTCATTTCAAGGCACCCAAAGTTAAACCTCCAGGCTTTGGATTGAAAGTAAATGCATTAGGCACATAAGAAACAATTTGGTGTAACAGTTAAAGGGTACACACTATTTAACTCACAATAAAGGCTTTTCCTTCTGTTTTCTCGTAGGAAAAGAGAAAGAAAAAAAGAAAGAAATATGATACACTTTCACAGATATGATAAATGAAACCAGCTCAGTTTAGCTTTTGGTTTCAAGAAGTGCATTTTTACAGAGTCAAGTGAGGCAACACTTCACCCTAGAATAAACACGGGGATATTTTACATGCAATTTACTTAAACTTTTCCTTAAGTTGGAAGCTAACACTTTAAAATGTCTTTAGCGTTAATGATTCAAGAACCTAACATATCCTATCTACTATGTATAACTTCCTGGGGTTCTCTTAAGATACCTACTTCCCTCAAACAGAATACATATGAAAAACCAAAGCCCAGATAGTGATATTTTCTAGCTACTTTTCATAGCCCGTGCACTCACTGGTATAACTTTGTTTAGATATCAGGTATCACAGGGAGAGGATCATTACTAGTTTTAAAGCTTTCAATTCATACAGTGAATGTTTTACATGATCTTTTCCCTTTCCCTTTCTACATCCCTACCAAAAATCTTAGGCTGGAGGACCTGCGATGAGTTGACAAAAGACACTATTCTATAATAAAGAAGGGAAGAATTTGGACAGTTGTCTCAAGGGGCAGAGTACCAGCCACAAAACAAGTCCCTCCTATCTGGTAGGCCCCCAAGAGGTTTTCTAGGAAGTCTGAAAAGACAGCTCTGTTCAGCATGGTATAAAGGTGAACTGTGAAGTAAGGTCACTCCATCTCCTCTCTGTACAACACTTCAGCTCCCTGTAGAGCTCTTCACTGCTATGCTGCTGCCTCACATACTTGCTAAATCAGTATAAACATACTCCAGTGCTGACCAAGTACATCACTTTGAAGGGCTGGTATTTCAAGAGGAGTATTGCTGTCTTTTGTCACATTGCAGGAAGCAGAGTGAGCGAGCTGTTGCATTTCATAAACCTATGAGCTTGAACCACAAATAGCTGGCTGAATCCAAGTACATCACATGTACATACATTCAGGCACACACCTAAATGCAGATACAGGGAGTTCTGCTTTTGGTTTGGTAGGTGACTTCTCTTCCTTCTCTTCAGAAAGAGTAACTTCCAAGAATAATACTAAGTGGTATTCCTATGCCTTGATTTCCATCTATAAAGTAAGAATAATTTGCATATTAAATACATACATATATATTGAATAAATATATACAAATACTTTGTATATTAAAGTCAATGAAATCTAAATAAGTGCTGAGAAACTTTCCCCAACTCTGAACTTTGTGTCAGAAGTATTGCTGCAGTTATAAGCACACTGAAATATCCAACCTTGAATAACAATCTCTTAAATGGCAGTCCCAGCTTGTCACTGTCTGCTAATTTCAACAAAAGATCACCAGCTACGGGAATATCATCACTATGAAAAGCTTTAAGGTGACATCTTATAATTTCCAACAAACCTCAAGGCATCTGAAACTTCATGGAGTACTTTAAGAAGTTGCTACCACTACTGACCTACCACTGTGATCCAAACACTGTTAAACTGGTAACAGAATTTAACTGGTGCTAAACCCCTGCAAGCTTAACTAGGTGATGCCTTTCTTCATTGATTTGTAATATTATTTCAGCATTAGTTTGTCTGCTATTTAATTGGAAAAAATAATTAAGCAATAAAACAGGCACATACTAGCCCAAAACAGAAAATTGATTATTTGTCTGGAGTCCTGGCAACTAACTTAGACATTATTTGACTAGAACTTCTTTCAAGAACTGCATAAAAGCAGGAACAGGATAGTCACAACTTTACATGATTTTTCTGTACAATTTAATTTGTTCCAATAACAGAACCAAAAAGTAATAATCCCAGCCTAATAAAAAAACCCAAAACACCTCATCAATGGCTACCTGGGACACTATGTGATCACTTATAGAATACCTCATGAATCAGTATTAAGTATTATGACCACTTTTTAGACAAGCAATTAGGTCAATATTTTCAGAACTGGCTTTAAATTTTAAAATTTCACTTATGTTATAAAGAGGGGTTTCTTTCACTATTTTTTTTCTCTGCCCCGCTCCCCCTTTAATTTCTTTCCAGTGGGTGGAGCATACATGATTCTAGCCACAGTCATCATGAAAAGTGTCTGAACCCTTAACAACAGGAAATTTGAATCAAGCCTACAATTCTGCAAACTGTGAGCTCAACAGAAGCCCTCAGCTATTTGTTGCTACCTATTAATCAAAACTGACTATTGCTGTGCTATAATTAAGAGAACTTGTACTACTGCCTCCAATGTTCCAGTTTCACTTGGCGTTTTAAAATCAAGTCTACTTCATCATCCATTCAAACCAAGTCACTGGACTGTGAACTGAAGTGCTAGAAGAGTCCCTTCTAGACAGGGCAGGGGTATAGCTGGGGTTGGTATTGCCTTCTGCTGCAAGGCAAGAATTGCCATAACCCCTCTCAGAGCCCTAAACTGTGTACCTAAAACCGAAGTCATGCAAACACTTGGAGAAAATATACATCAAAAGTGGCTGACCTGAGAAAGAGGCAAATGAATGGAATTCAGGGAATTTCAGTTCTATTCTTAACTCCCTTCGTTGCCTTCCTCAAGTACTGCTCAAAGATGTTTCAGAGGTCAGTCAGACATCCTTCAAACTTAAACCACCATTTTTTCATACTACAGTGCCTCTAAAGTTTAGTGAAAATGTAAATGATGGTGGGGAAACCAAATCTTGACAATGAAACCCATGCTAGAAATCTAGTATAGGTATTTTTGTAGTAAACTAAGAAATAGTTAAAATCCTAGTGGGATATAGAAAAATTTGAAGCAACCTCTTAACTTGTGCACTAATGTTGTGAAGAAATCCCGTGGGTATAGAGCATCTTCCTATTCAGCAGTGTTCTTCTGTTTAATCTCCATTTCAAATTAAAAAGGCTTTTCTCTACTCTTACTTTACACTGAGTGTGGTAATAACGTTTCCATCACTGATCATAGATTTGCATAAGCTATGTTAATAGTAGTTAGGTTGATATTCTACTCTTCATTTTAAAATCCATAATTAATCATAGAGTATCACTATTATGAGTTATATTAATACATTCTCCCCTCTTTTTACATTGAATTTTACTGCCACATACATTGTATTATTTGATGAAGGCAAAGATCTTGAAAGTAAACTAGATGTACATTAAATTTTCTATATAAGGAGGTCACCCTATCTGTAGCTCTCAGTGGTACAATATTTCTGAGGCATGCAACCCTTGAAGTTGTCCAGAGTTCAGGAAAAGTCCTCAATAGAGGCTTCAATCTATATTTTCCCGTTCCTGTGAAGGGTGTGGAAAGGCTCACTGTGCATTAAGTAACAGATGGGCTGATCATCGCTTGTTCAATCTGCTCTGGCAATTATGACACTTACTGCATCACTTAAAAACAAACTACAAAAAAACCCCAAACAAAAACAACACTTCTTTTTTTTTTAATAAAAGATGATTTTTTTTGTGCTTCTGATTATTGTGGTGAATTTTTATGTTTCATTACATAAACATTGACTAGGTAGCGAAGAAAGCAAGCAAGGCAATGTCTGCGGGGAGATATAATGGTATTCATTAAAACTTACTTTTTCAGCTAGTCTAAAGCACTGAAACCCTTCTCCAAGTTTGAAGACATAGAAGCATCAATCTTTCTATCTAAATACAAGTTGAAAGCAATTGCTGCAAAGGCAAGCAGCTGAAACCTGCATGGTACTGAGCTGGTGAACAAGAACAAGCTGACTTTCAGCACACATCCATCATAGGGCATCAGGAGGCCCTTGAGAAGAAGTCATGTTTTGTAGTGCTGTAATTGCCATGACTGCCATAAGGTTATCCAGAAAAGAAAAGCAAAGACAACTTCAGTATTTCTCCAGACTTTTGAGAACAGTCCAAATAAAACTCACTACATAATAATTACTGAAAGACTTAGATAAATGGAATATAACTTAAGATTGCTTAATTAGAAAACTAATAAAAAATGAAGATATAACATGCCAGAATTTGCAACAGCTTTCCTGTGCACATCTATTATTACAGTTTTAACAATAGAGAAACATACTTAAAAACCCCAACAACCCCAAAAAACCCACCAGAATTTTTTCTTGTTTGGTCTGCAGCATAGCTTATATTTATTCAACAAACTATTCTGCATTTTAATAAATTTGATTGCTCAGTGTGTGGCTTTGCTAGAACTCTGTATAGACCCAAGAGAGACGTGTTAAGCGTATGTTTTCTAAACACAGTATTGTCAAGCCTGGCAAATGCTTACGCCAAAACTTTTCCTCTCCTCCACTTTCAAAAATCTCTTCTTCAAAGCTCGCACATGCTGAAATGTCTCAATTTAAGATTTTCACACAGGCAGAAATATATTCTTCCCAGACAAGACTGAGACATTTGTATGGAAATATTCTGGCAAGAAATAATAACATAAATCACTGAATGGCACAAGAATCGCATAGTTATTTCCACCTTAGAGAATTTCTAAGTTTGGTCAAATTTTGACACCTGAAAACACAGTCTTAAGATAAAGGCTGTGCTAGGCACTGAGGGTTGTTCCTCTTCAGCTCCAGAGAGAATGTCTCATTCAAAGAACTCACAGTATTTCTTAAAAACTAATTTAACTTCACCATTCCACTATTTGAAAATTAGCAAATAGGCCAGAGAAATTTTTTCCTTTTCTTTTAAAAGGGTAATCATCATCACCAAGGCTTAGTTTTTACTTCCTATTTGCAAATAGGAGGGTGAGCCAGTACCTTTCCCTTTGTACAGCCTGCCTACTTTCCCTTTCCCACTAAGGGGAAACCCTTGCTATGAAAAAGAGGTACAGAAAGTTACTGAGCGTTTATATAAATATAAAAGCTGGTTGCTGGTATTTCATGTGTTTGTATGAGCATGCATAAAAATATGTTGGGGCAGAGTTTGGCCTGCTATTTATTGACACTTTCTGACTGAGGCATTTTGTCATTCTTTTGGCCTAATATAAAGTGACATCTACATTGTTGCTTTTACAGTTTGCTTTCTTATCATTAGTGTGACTATTAAACGCTTGTAGATTTTACTACAAAGTGATTATTCAGAGCAGAAAATAAAGTGGTTTGCAATAGGGTTTCAAGAATTTGCTTTCAAAACACTGCTGAAACAAAGCTGATCAAATACTAAAACATAAACAAAATGCACTGAAATGTAATAAATTATTTCTATCTTATATAGTTCTGTAAATACAGTCCATCATTATATCATTCCAAAACTGTGGGTTAGGCTTTCAAAGGACTATATAGGGGATTTAGCCACAAAGTTTCCATTAACATCAATGACTCACTCAGCACCACTTTGAAAAGTTACCCGGGGCGGTTATCCTTCTCTTGTTGCACAGGGGTTTTATACCCCCAGCTCCTCTTAATGTTAGGAAGAATTAAGTTTGTCTTTTCTGTTCCCTGATCAGAGAATAGTTTTTTGTAACTTCTGGCTGATAATTTTCTAAGTCCCAAACTTAAATGGCTGTTTTGCTTTAGGGAAAGGAGGATCAACAGGCTCAAGGTTTTCCACCCTTAATATCCTCCTCCTTAATGCTAAAGAGTGCAGAATATATATTTTCAATATTGCTGTTGCTAAAAGTTTCATTTAATTAACTATATGCACATACACACACAAACCAATTCTGTTTTACAATCCTTAGCCAAAGCTGCATGTCAATCTAAAAATTAAATAATGGAAAACAGACATTTAGCTTAGTTTATATAACCTGACAGTGCTCCTATCCTTCCTCTGTTTCACCTAGTGTCATCTTTCAGTGTTCCTCTCTAATTCTATTTGGAACAAAATAAAAAGATTAAGATAAAATAATTCCCAAAAGATAATTGCAAAATGATTTATGTACAGGTGTTAAATTATTTCTGGCATTGATGTTCCATAGAGTGCAACATTACAACATTATGGTATTCAACAGAGCATCTACATTTGATAATCCTGCTAATCATCAAAAGACACTGGATCTGAATCCCAAAGGCAATGTTACATTTTGATTAAATTTTATCATCAGTGATTCTGTTTATGGTTCACTAAGGTATGAATTTCTTTCACATTCCATTGGGTTTACCACTCATTGTGTTTGACTTGGAACACAGTCAGTTTAAGCTTTTTATAAGCCACCAGTTTTTCAGCTACTGCTTTTGCACTCTTCAGATATACCAGGTAATCCTAAACAGAAACAATTAAAGAGTTTTTCAGTGTCTCCTGTTAGCGAGTTCTCTTACCATAATGATTAAAAGCCTTAGTTGCAGAAAAGACACCATCACAGGCTGCTCAGTGGGTCCTCTGAGCCACACAAAGTTTGTTCTCAGCTGGCTCTTTAAGAGACAGTGCAGTCAGTAAAACGTTTCTCTAAAATTGTGTTGCCAAATGGTAGAACAACTTGTATAGCAGCCTGTTAGCATATATTAGTATTGTGTACATTGCTGCAAGTTGTGTAGTAATGCTTGAGAGAGCTTGTTGTAATTAAACTCTACTCCTTCGGAATCTTAATCCTGAGGCTTTCTGATTTGTAATTCCACCTTCACGGCTGCACAACCAATTTTCTATTCTTCAGCCGCTGCAATACAGCCCTAGGCTGCAGTATCTTTCCACACCAGCCACACAAAAAGCAGGGTACACACGACAGAAACTTCACTTTAAAACCGTATGTCTGGCTGGAAGAGCCATTGCTTCTGAAAAGCGGTGCAGTGCCTGTGGTTACTCTTCACACTCATTCCAAATCAAATCACTGCAGTTTCACAAGGTTTCAAGCTTTTTTCATCCTCCTTCTCTCTCATGCTGCACTCAGCTTGATATTACACCACCTCCTACCAGTGATTTTGCTTAGATCCATGCTACCTCTGCACACAGAGTTGAGAATATACTTGTCAATTATATACAGAAAGTAGATTCAAATGCAGTTCTCCATTTAGCTAAGAGGATTTGGGAAGTTAAAGGAAAGAAAGCCTTTTATCAGTAAGCTAGGATGTACAACTAGGCACACGCACACGCTTGGAGAATATAGTTCATATTAACAATTAGCCACTTACAGCAGCAATTCTTGTAAGCAGACCCACATAAAAAAAAAAAACCCAAACAACAACAACAAAAAACCCCCCCCAAAACCAAACCCTTCCTTGCCCTGGAGGGCTTCTCCCATTAGTTGAGCTAATAATAATACCACCACAAGAAACCCTACAGACTGCTGAGTTGGCTGCCAACTGCGGATACGAGACTGCTATCGCAGTATTGAGACTAAAGCTGCGTTACTGTCCCATCATGTCTCTGCTCTGGACAGCCAAAACTGTGTACACACACCACTGTCTGTGTTTATGCCGTGACAAGTAACAAGAGTGGGCTCTGGTAATTTAGACCTTGGCATAAGTGCTCATTTTTGATGCATCATGAGGCAGCAATAAAAGCTCTGGCTGGGGGAAGGTGAGGGGAAAATGGGAAGATGGCTGATTCTTTATATTCTTAAGTTTACACATTTTTCACATTTTGAGGAATAATTTCGAGTTGCTTTTTGACGCAGTAGCAGTTTTGGTATCAAACAAATGAAGAGTGAAAAGAAAGGAAAATACTTAGAGAACAAAGAAAAATGCCTTTAGCACTACATGAAAATATGACTATGAATGTTAACTTTATTTTCAACATTCCTCACATTTTTTTTGGTGATAAATTACTTCACATGCAGTTGCCTTCAGGGTTATATCCAAAGCATCATTTCATAAATAAAATTTAAGGTGGACACTAGAACAGGCTTTACTAAAACCTAACTCTGTAACTGGGAGATGCAGACAATCTATGTTTGATTCACACAGGGAAGAAAATCAGAGTGAGAAGCAATTCATGAAACACTTTTGTTGCAAACAAGGCTGGCATTTTCCTCTTGCTTACAAGAGCATTATTACGTGATTAGCCTTCCTTGTATGGTTAAGACAAACTTCAGTAATATATACTGAAAAGGTGAATGATAAAAGGAATCAAGCTATTATGGGAGGACTAGAATTTGTGAAGTAGCTTTGATTCTTTCCTGTACACAAATAAATAATGATGTCTTGTAATTAATGGGTAGCTTTAGTTACAAGAATAAGGAAGAACTGAACAGAAGGAATGGTAAGAGATTCTCATATTTCATCGCAACTAATGAAAAATACCAACTTAACGCCTGTAACATTCTGTAAGTCAATCAATGAGGGCACACAGCCAAGCAGTGTGGGGGACATGTCATTAGTCTTTGTTTTATGAACTTGTTCAGCTCCACTTAATTGTTTCAGAGGTTTGGTTTAAAATTCACACAAATATTTCTTTATTTATTTTCTTTTTTTGTGTGTGTAAACAGAGTTTGGCATTGACAAAACTTCATAGCTGGCACCCAACTACCTGCAGTACACCAGCAGCTAATTATTTCACTTGTAGCTATTTTGTTTACGGTTGCATATAGGCTGTGGGAGAGGACCTAAAATTGTGTTCACTTTGCAGCAAATGCTTTCACCTTTAAGAAATGTTGAGGCAGCAAGGGCAATAGCAGTCATCTTCTTTTGCCCCTATGTGGGAGGGCTGGAGATTTCTATTACTGAAAGCAGCTGTAACTCACTCCAACTACCATCTTCTGCACTAAAATGAGAAAGCTGGGTGCCAAATGGTTGGGTTTTACTTCCTGACCCCACTCTGGGTTACAAACAGTTAATGCCCACTACACAACAAGGGTTGTGATCCACAAACTTCAGTGGCCTGGAGTACCTTGTAGACAGTGGTCCTGCATATTCCTGCCTTGCACGCAGGCAGATCACAGGTCACTATTTCTCATAAAGGTCTCACGGTAACTTTAGTCCCATGAAGTATGCAGGCATTACCTTAATCTGACACTGTCTGCAGACAGGATTTTCTAGCTCAAGTGAAGTGGTGCTCTGAACCCAGGCCAGGTAACCCACTTTGGCAGGTGGTGCTGGTTAAAGCTCAAGGGTTGCCAGCGTGCCTAATCCACACAGAGGACTCTGATACTCACTGCTGATAATTCCAGTCCTGCTGTGCAGCTCTAGCCTTCTGCACTAGGATGTGACCCTTCCCACTTGACTGGGTCTAACTACAGTGTGAATCAGGCCAAGAAGGAAGCTATATGAGACATTTCTCAGTTTTCTCAAATTTGCCGTGTGCAATAGCAGCACTGATCTCTACAGAAAACTGACAGGAAAGACTCAATAAAAATGCACAAGAGCAACATGTAATGCACACAGATGCGTAATTTGCTGCGTGGGACTTTGCAAGAAGAATATCAAAAGACTAGCAGAGATGCATAGATTGAACTGAAGAATGTGTTAATTAAGAAACACAATGGAATGGTTAATCAAAGGCCCAGAGAAGAATAAGCGTGTAGAAATAAAATAAGCCCTATCTCACTGAACTGCAGTGACCAAGACTAGACTGAACTTGGGATAGTGAGAAACTTTTTGGTTTTTAGTAGGGGAGCAGTAGACAGACGTAAGACAAGATCTCCAACTTAAGGTTATAAGGAGATTCCAACATGATCTAAGCAACTTATTTGTTGTTATAGCCTTTTTGTATAGCTACGTTTATAAGTAATTATTCTTTTATGCCTAAAGGCCATCTACAAATAAAGCTACCCCTAAGGTGAGCTGACACAAAAGCACTCATTGTCATAAGGTAAGGTGCAATATAAAGTGTACCTAGGTTTTAACAAGAGTCCAGCTTCTCAGTATATGTATCCCAAGCAGCACATCTTGTTCCCCTGGGAGCTGCACAGGTTAGTTTAAAAGGTGCTAGTGCAGAGATCAGGAAAGAAGACAGCATCTTCTAATGCCTATCAATAGGTAGGGAAGACTATCAGTAGCTACAGGTCCTCTTTTGTGGAGAAGTAGTAGGGAGTACACCTAATTCTTGAGCCTCAGTGCACGTGCAACATTAACTCTACCATAACGAATGGAAGCACATTGACTCTGCAGTTCAGACAAGGCAAGAGTATCTGGGGATGTTTCACAGAGCCGGCTTCTGTGGTACCCAGAAGCAACAGTGCAGAAGTGCCTGAACTGTGACACTTGCAGTCTAGAAACCCTTCTATCTCAGCAGCTTTCTCTGCAGCTCCCACCCACACTGATGGGTTTCTTATTGCATTGCAAGTCATTCCATATACATGTTATTGACAGACACAAAAAATCAGTTCCAGTCACAAAAGGATCAGGGTCCTTCCACAGTTTGTCTCAGGATATCAATAGTAAAATGCATACTTGGAAGTAGAAGACCCTACATAAAAGCAATAGCAGAAAACCCAAAAAAGCCAGCAAGGCTAAAGGCTTTTGAGAGCTATTGTGTGCCTTGAGGCTTTCAGCGTTGATTTGCTTTAGTTCTCTCTCTGTAAAGTTACCATTTTTCTCCTCTATTTCTCCCTAGAAAGTTTCAAGGAGCATGAACACTCTACAGCCCAACTAAACTCACTTGTGCTACAAGCATGAAGTGTCCATTTCAGTTGGAAGATGCTTTTCCTCACACCAAGGAGAGATTTGATGCCTATGCTCCATTTTCAAGAGCAACTTCAGCTCAGTTTCTGTTTGTACATCAGATGTGCAAACAGATTAAAACCACCTTCCTCCAACTGGGGGTTAAAAACTGTTTCCCCAGTACTCCAAGATAATATATTGTCCTCTAGATTTCTAAAAGACTTCTTTATTGTGTTACAATTAACAAAATATTATAATGGTACATCAGAAGAGAACTTTACCACAGCATGTTTTACTTGGAGTAGTGTACTTGTAAGGCTTAAGAAAGAGCTGAAGGAAATTAGGACATAAACTGCTGATTAGATTCTTATCAGAGCATCTTCTCTATAAATACCTCACATTATTTTCTGCATGTAATGCATCTTTTACATCAAGACAGGAAAAAAAGAAAAAGATAGTATACAGCAGACAGTAACCAGAAGCTGACAGAACAGTTCAATCTGAACTTGAATGAGCTGTAACCACTTTATTCTTTCTTTGAACTCTGCTGGATCTTTCCAGTCCCTTTCATGCTGTATGCATTGCCAAATGCTACTCCCAGAATTTCATTGTCAAGCTGACTAGCTGTTAGGAGACACAGTCAGTGCAAGACCCTCCAGTCAAGAATCACCACTGGAATTAACCTACTAACTATATTTCCAAAGTTAGAGGGCAGAATGGGCCAATTTTTATATGAGTTAAATGTGTGGATATACACAGAAACGTAAAGATCAATAGATCATTAGGTGGAACTGAGGTTTCAAGCAGATTCACTAGACTGATTGGTTTTGTTACACCACAAATAATTCAGAAGGAAAAAATTCATACCAAAGTGAACACACTTGAAAGTGCAGCATCTTCAAATAAGCCATTTCCCTGTTTGGAGAAACAAAGTATGAATTGTGGAGCAAGATGGCAAAATTTTATCTCTGCAGGCTGCAGTACTTCAGAGGTGAGCATTACTGCTGACAGTAGGAGATCAAGTATAGATTGTTATCTTTGTAGTAATGGAAGGAATTGCATTCATAACAAGAAGTTTGGGAATTCAGAAGAATAATATTCTCAGCTTACTTTTTTTTTTTAGTGCTGAAAGGAAAAAAAGGAAGAAATAACCCTAGGAACAAAGATCCTGGTTCTCTCTGAAAAGATTTGAGTCAGGTTATGGTTTTTTTGAGACAGTTATCTAAGAACACCGGAGGGACAAAGATTATGGGGATGAAAGGTATACTATTATACTGTTTATATGATCTGTCTTCTAATAATCTATATTGAATTCTGTAGGTAATTTTCTGAAAGATGACGCTTACTTATTTGAACAAATTTAGGAAGTCCTAAACTGCTTTCAGGCAGCTAAGATCACCATGCTATTGGATATTAGAGTACAGCTGAGCCTCCATTACTATGCTTATAAGAAATCATATTTTTAAGATGCCCAGCACGACCACATACTTCTCTGGGAATGGAGCCCCCCTCAAAGGAAAATCCTTGCTACTGGGTCATATAACAAGAGGTCTAATACTCCTCCTGGAAACAGCTGGCAGCTACATGCTTTGGACTCCCAACAGTCTGTTTCCTAATGTAAAGGTAAGCTAAGAGAACCAAACTGCAAATTCATTTGTGAATAAAAATCCCTTCTCTCTGTTTTTGTCTGCCACTTTGTGTAACTTGAACACAATTTTTGTTAACGTTGAGTAATTTATTTAAGAAGCTACTGTAAAAATCTTTTATTGGTAATAGATCTTTTCAGGAAAAAGTTTTCATGTAATTGGAAGTCTGTCTTGTTCTTTACATTTTTTGAAAGCTGATTTTTGTTTTAATGCTAGTATAACTGCATCTTGCTTAACAAGCTCTCCTATATTAGCATTAGAAACAGATTCACTCATTTGCTTGTTCTGTAAAGTGAAAAAAAACTTCAGATGTTGACAGATGACACTTCTAGTTAAAAGAACATATTGGGTTAAACCCAACTCAATGGCAAATTAGAAGGCTGAAAGTATCTATTCCTTTTCATTACATATTATTATTACCAGCACATTAAAAAAAGAGAAGCAAGTCATAACTAGCTAATAATATCCTTTAAATAAATCATCCTGTATCTCTCATACCTGTTTTCTATATGCAGAAATGTAATGTCAGTTGTTACTCGTTAGTAAAAAGATTGCACAACAAATGTAAAATAGACTAGATGATGTGAATAAATACAATGGAGAATGCAGAGTCTACAACATGTGTTGCAATCAGTGGTAGAGAAGGACTTCTATGGAAGTAGCACTAACATGCAGTGTGGTTATAGCACCTAACAGGCAACCCTACCAGCTGCCAGCCTGGCAGAACTGGTAGGTGCTATGACAGCTGGCTTTAGTTCCTAATCAGAGTAGGTCATGCATGAAACTGCTTTCTTGTTTTGTTCATGATCTCGCAGTCAGACTGAAAATTAAGATTAATCCTACTCTGGAAGAAGAGACCGGAGTACATGGCCTCCTGAGGTCCTTGTATTACCAGTTGTCTGTGGATCTGCAAAGGTGAAAATTGAGTTTTGCTCTACACGTGACATTGCTTGAGGTTTTTATTGGTTTATTTAAAGACAGCTTCATGTCATCCTCATAAAGAAAAAGTGAGATGTTATTTCTGGGAAGGGAAGGAACCACTGGTAAGAGTAATACCAAGAGAGGGGCTTTCTTCCTTTCAAGTAATAAAGTCAGATTTCTAGTTTACAATGTAAACAGCTGCAGATTTGGTTTCACTAACCTGGCTTTACTTAGGAAAGCTGCAGATGTCATATGGTTAAGGTTTTAGATGCAGCCAAACAACATACACTGTCACAAATACCTATTAATATTCCAATAATAGCACCAGTAGATGGTGCTCAAGAATATGCAGCACAGCTCAGGTGATTTGTAGCGCTGATACAACCTGGGCACCACAAATGGCTTCCTCTGACCTTTTTCCATGAATGCCAGGAGAAATGCACAGTCATTGTTTCACCAGTATTAGAGTAGACAAAGTTTGGTCAGTAGCTCACCCTGACCATTAACACTATCTAGGGCAGCAGGTTTATACCTGGGAGCACCTCCTACCACTGAGGTCATGGCACTATCTGCCTAGGTTGTACATGGGTCTCAGCTGAGAACTAACAAGATCAGGTTTATTTAAACAAATAAAATGGCAACTATTGCAAACTACTAAAACAAGGTGCCACCAAAAAAGCAGTTAGCGGGGAGGTGGAGACTGCAGGCAATATGCATACTGAGGTGTCACTAAAAGGCATGAGCAACTCATCACACTTCATCTGTTGCACGCTATCAATACTGGATCAATTCAGGCATGAAGCTGGTGCATTTCAGGCCTGTGTCTCATGGGCAACATTAGAAGAACTCCTCCAACAAGAAGCGAGAACCAACACCGAGTTAGGGCCAAGAACTCCAACATAAGCAAGCAGTAAGCCTGCCTACTTAAAATTGATGCCCATCAAGTATTCTGCAAACTGCAACAAAAGCAATTTCCTCCAAAAGAATAAGAGTTAATGCCAGGCTGTGTAACTTTTTGTGAGGGGAAGTATTTTTGCAGTGAGAAAGGAGAATTTTCTTTCTTAATTAAATTTTTTCAGTAGTGTGTCTGGCTGACCTAAAGAATGGCTTGAGGTACTATGCAGTTCACCCGTCATCAGATCTAGCGTAGCAAAATGGTTATTCTTCCTGGGAACAGCAGTTAAGGTCTTTGCCCAGGAACTGGTATAATCTTTTTATGTTTTTAACCTGGAGATTTAATTTTGAAATCCCATTACAGAGTCCTAGATGTTATGCTCAAACTTTACTGAAGTCAACAGCTTGAAAGACCTGCATCACTTTTACCCCAGCATTTATAGCTTGTTATAAACTGACAAATTTGGTTGCTAAAATTGTCAGTTCTTATGACATTTAGTCTGTAAAAATCATGAACAGGGTTCCTTCTGTGTGCATTTGCTCACGGCAGGCATCAAGACACTTGTATGTTCAATGTCATCTGTCATTCAGGATTTCTTTTTTTTAAGCAATGAAATATCTGCCATTATGTCATCAATTTACATGCAAATTAGGGAGTCTTTGGCTATGCATCAACTGGGTCCAGTGTCCTTCTACTTGAAATCTTGTTATAATTTTGCAGAAGGAATACTTCACTGGTAGTATTGCATCTTCAACCAAATCATTTGATAAGATGGCAAGAGATCAGAGTGGGTTTTTTTATAGCTTATATCTTTATATAAGAAAACTTGCTGTTTGAATCCTTGTACTGTTTCCTAGTAACATCCCCTATACAGCACACAGGCAAACAGCTAGGATGGGGTGTTTATTTGATCACATCACATTGTTTCCTATAGTGCCACTTGGTTTCTCAAAAAGTAATGTCTATATAAAAAAAATTAAAAAAATGAAAATTAAAGGACAGCAAAAAGAACTTGAAATTACTACAGAGTGTTTTTTTTAAGCTTCTACTCATTCCCACCTTGCAAGGTAGGAACTTCTCTCTCTGAATTATACGGCTAACGCTCTTACTTTTTTGTTAACTCATTGAATGCCATCTATAAACATGTTCACTGACTCAAACTAAAATATGGTGAGCCAAAAGCCAGGCACGTTTAAAGAATCTGATGAGGGGAAAAGGAGGATGGAAAAAAGTGAGACACAGAGAAACCTGCAATTATCAATAGGATGGATTTTCTTCCCTTTTTGACAGGGATAGAGTTACCAAACCTATTATTACGTGGTCCTAATTACATATCTCTGCAATAGATCACTCGGTTAAGGAGAAATATCTACTGACTGGGAAACATCACTAATTGTTCCTTTTTTGTTGGCATACTATCCGAGTAATTATAGAGCTGCTTCCACATTCCCTTTTGCTCTGAAGATTTTGAAGACATATTTCTTCACAGTTTGCATAGAATTTAGCATCTTAAATCTCTTGATTTTGGTTTTTGTGTTCCTCTTTCCTACCTTTTCCTCACTTGGACAGAACATTGTCTACACTACTGTATGCAAAGATACTTAGTGCAACAGTTTCAGCATCCCATCATACTATGCTTTGTACATGCTACAGAAAGTCCTTGCTTTCAATTGTTATGAAGATCTTCCACTAATTTTATGAAAGCTTTCTATTTCAAGAAGTATCACACATAGCAAAAAGGAAAAAAAAAAGTTTAGGCCTATTAAGTGGCTTATCTCTTTAATATAAGTAGTTAGCTAATTGGCTTTGATATACTGAAATCAAGTTTTAATTGTCTGGGAGATATCTATCTGTGGTATGTCAGCAAGTTATTTAACGAGAATCTGCAGTCACAGCTATAGCTGCCATAGCACACACTTTTAGGCAGGTCACACATCAACACAAAAGCTACAGCACAAAATCTAAATAGGAGCATACAGTGATATAATAAGGCTCTTTAATAGGCAGGACTTATAGATTTTTACTGATTCTTGCAATGAGCCCAGTAGCTTGCATTTGCCTTTCAAATAGAACTCATAGAAAGACATTGCACCATGACTGAAAGATCCAGCAGTGCTGAAGACCTGCAACCCCTTTTGCTAGGTCTTTCCTGCCTAACTTAACAGTTCTACCTCCACCATTTATTGCCACCTTGAACTAAGATAAATTAAATCTCCTGACATATAAACTTCCCCAGCTGCAGCCCTTTTCACCCTGACTTGCATAGTCCATTTTATTCCAACTACAGACACTGATCTTTATTAATACTCATCAGGTCAAATCTGCTCTTCTGCCGTGTTTTTGGCTCCTCCTAAAAAAAAGCAAAATAGCAAGGAAAAGTTTTATGCCAAACTTCAGGGTTGTGCTGTAGAAATAAATCACAGTTAAAATCTCCAGCACTTTCAGGAGATTGTAATCTCTTGAATACGTATCTCTGGAAGCCACCATTCTTCTATACAATCAGATCCTTTAAGGGCAAGTAACCAAAGTTACTTTTACTGGTATTGGAGTTCATTTATTCCATGAAAAATCACCATGAGAAGCCAAAGTTCAGAAGTTCCTCTGTCTTTTCCCTCATCCTGTACCATCGGCTTTATAATGGATTAAAAGAAAAATCTTCATCTCATTCATACTGCCCATCCCATGCAAAGTTTTACCTTGCCTGGGTGCTTCTGTTCAGATATATATGAATTAAAGCTGCATAAAAGAAATTCAGGACCTTGGTTTTATTAAGCAGATCTTAAAACTAGATCCAAACCCCAGTCTCGGCAGGGGGAAGACTTCTTATACTACACACAGGTTGTGGCCAAGCCTTAAATCTGGGACAATTTTATTTATTAACTGGACCTATCTCCTGTCTAAGAAGTGCTGTAAATTTTCCAAACATCTATGTAACCTGATGATAGGAAGTTCCTTTATGAAGATGTGTATCTTTGGAGTAATGAATTTCTCACATGGTAGAACTGTTGCCCTGGTTACTACAGAAATTAAGAACAGAAAAAATTGGTATGTAAACAGTAACACCTATCTAAGCTATTGGCACAAAAATAACTGCTGACACACTCCAAAGGCCCTGTCCAGCCTAAATGTTCTTCCTTTTTCAGAGTCCTCCTTTATTCAGATCCTATTCCTTATTTCGGCGAAGTACTTCTCAGCATCCTGAAAGACCCTGATACACCAACATCAATAGTATTCAGCTGCTAAAGGCATCTTTTTCCTTGGACTAGTGTTGAATGCCATCCAGACATCAAACACATGGAAATAATGTCCAAATACTGCATCCCCTATCAATCTGATGTCAACAGCAGGCTATTCCTTATCAGATTAAATGCTAAATTGAGGAGATGATTGCTCAGAAGGTCAAATAACCTAAGCTTATTGCCTCTCTTGGCTGGCATTTTTAATAAAGGATTCCTGGTGTTGAAAACAATGGTCAACAGAAACACAAATTCCTTCCCTCCCCCAAATAAGACTGGAAGAGTGTCTACATCAGAGGTTGGACCTTGTGTTCGTAGAAATTAATATGGTCCCACTGTGTTCAGTGGGGTAATAGTCACCATAGGAAATAAGTACATTCAGTTGTGAATGCTCAACATTCACTTTCACAGAATAAATTACATAAAGAAGCAATTTCATAGTTTAAAACCCGTCTTTTTTGGCAATTCACTGTGTAAACACCAGTGAGTGCTTATAGCACTCTATGCACTAGGTTGCTGAGCAGCCATTTTCACGCAGTGCTGAAGGTATGTGCTCCTTGTTATTTCTTCTTCAATTACATGGATTTTTTTTTTAATTGCCTGCAAAAGCACGGGCAACTACTACCTTGGTAACTATCACATACATTACATAGTGCTTTTTACTTCCAAGATTGCCTGCCCTTTCAGTAGAATTTATTAGCTTCTTTTTAAGAAATTATCTCTAAAAACAATTCCAATTTTTTTGTGTGTGTGTGTGTTAAGCTTCAACAAAAGACTGTATAGTTTCATAAAGAAGCCTCTTTCAACTGCTCGAACAGTGCTACATTACAAAACACTATATCCAAATTCTTTATTAATGGACTCTAAAAGACAAAGTTTCCTCAAAAATATACTTATCTGAATGCCCTGTTACTCTACAACTCGGTCCCCTCTGGGAACTTCCTTTCTACACTTCCTTCTAGGAAGATTATCTCTTTTTGCCCATTTGTCTCTAAGAACTTATTTATCTATGTAGGAACTAGTTTTATATAAAGAGCCAGAGAAGATAATACATTAACATGATGTCATATTCTGTGATGACTATATTGAACTGTACAAGGCAGATGTAGCCCCATCTAGTTGGAATGGGAAGGGACTATCTAGTCTCATGAACATGATGTGACATACCATGCCAGCCAATGCTAAAGCCCATTTCAGCTGCTCTTCTATCCCTACTCCATTGAGAAGTCTGCACTTGATTTACAAAACATGAAAAGTACCTAAAAAACCAACTTGGCAGGAGATTTATTCTAATACACAGCATCAAATTCATTGTGAAATTTTCTAGTGCAAGCTCCACAGAAAAACAAAACAGCCTATGAAAATCAAACTGCTACAGATACTTGTATATTCACAGTAGGAATTTCTATAAATGACTGACTTGTAACAGCCGTTTATGTGCAGTGACTTAACTATACGTACAAGCTGGGTATACACACAGTTGACAATGCTATTTCTGCATGTTGTGATACACAAGATAAAATTATTATGAAAATGTGGGCCTTGACTATGTTTTAACACCATTGTGCCTACCTGGCTGTTGCTTTTGTTTTAAAATGAGACATCAGAAAAGTTGCTTTTTAATCTGTTAGGGGATTTAAGAACCACTATAACATAGCACGGCAGAGTTTATTAACTACTATCTTGTGCACAAAAAAGTAGCACAGAAAATTTAAAGGTGAAGCCCAAGTTCAGACAAACTAAGACGTTTATTTCAACTGGATAAATTTAGACTGATGGGGTAATGAAAGGGGCATTGACAACCACTTGTGAGCTCCTTTAACATATCTATTTTCAGGAAATGTAACATCTGGTGTATACCACATCCATTATCCTATCTGTCCAACTTAAGTGCACACAAATAATATATGTGCATGACTGATTTCCCTGCTGATGTCTTTATTATTACTTTGAGCAGATGAAATCTAGACCAGTCTTTTACTGTTACATTTTGTTTTCTGCATTCCAATGTCAAATTGCTTAATTATGTGATATTTTGTCACACTTTGTAAACGTTTCTAGTGCCCGGTAGTTATAACAACAAACAGAAAACCAAGACAAAGTGCAAAACCAAGAGTTATTTCAATTCAAAACCGTATCAGTTCATAACCACATTACTTACAAAAACCAGAAGCAAAATCATTAATGATTTGTCAGAAATACAGTAGCAAAACTAGAAACTGCTTCCTGTGATTACTAGGCTAAGAGCAGGAGGGCCTGTTCTGATCTCATAACCCGACCTCTCGTTCCCCCCCGGGCCCTGAACTCCACCCCATCATGTCTGCCTGCAGCTCATGACTTCTGGCTGCATTTTTGCAAGTCATTTCAAAGCCATCCAAACTTGATTAAGTAACTTCACTTGCCATAGAAACTACTCCAGCCCAGCATGATAGACCGCTCCAGTGATGCAATATCAGCATTGGTGAGCATAAATGCTTTTGCATCAAACTTGTTGTATTAAAGAGTAGATGCTCCTGTAATAGAGAAAATAAGTGATCCTAACTTTGTCCTCATGGATATTTCCCTGGACTGGAGAGAGAACAGTCTTATGTATAAGAACTACTGTTTTATCAAAACTGAAGGGAGCACTTGTTTGGCCTTATGGAACTTTATGTTCAGGGCATCTAAATTTCCATAGGACGGTGTTTCGTATATGAATAAGAACCTTAACATGAGAAAAATAGTCCTAGGGTCATCTTGTGTCCCCCAGTAGCTACATGTTTATATTTTGACAGGAAAACAGCTCTTAGAAGAAGCAATTGCTTTCAAATTTTCTGATGAAAACTGTGTCTCAAGTTTTTCAAGCTGACAAAACTTACATTTCATAGCAACCTGTATCACAATGGAACCTGAGAGCTCTCTTACTGCTTAAAATGGGGAAAAAAGAGCACTACCATAAATACTCAGTCTTTATAGTTAGCTAACAAAGAGCAGCAGCATGCCATCACTAGGATGCTTAGGACCCTGCTGCCCAGCAGGAGGGGTGCAGACAGCCTGCTGTCCTACCAATGGCACCTCCAGGCTGCAAACAGCATTTCTGAGTGGGATTTGTGTATCACAGCCCAACTCCTCCTCTTGACAGCTTGCAGATGACACCGAGGTGCACACTGCAACTTGCTGTCTGCTCTAGCAGCACTAGGGACTCATGTGGCAACTCCACCCCCCAAAAATGAAACTTACAGATTAAGAATAATACTTTTAAAGTGCCCTAGAGGCCACACACAAACTTGGAAGCAGTACAATGCAAATCAAATGAGTGGGAGATGAAAGATTTTCATAAGCATTGAAAGCAATATAATTTTGAATCAGTCAAACCAGTCATTTCTTGGCCAGGGAACACAGTGCCAGAAAAAGAACCAGGAGCCTGAATCCCAAATGTCCATCAGAACCCCTAGCATTTGCAAATAAATCTCTGGAAGCAGAGCTTGGGGAGGTGGGCTGGTCAGCGGTAAAACTGCATGCAGACATGAGCTAATGGGTTTGAGTGTTACCATCTTTTTGGCAATCTTCACTGCCCAGACTGCTGCTTCTTCAGAACTGAGGGTAGCACAAGGAGAGACCGTACTGGGGGGGGTGGGGAAGGAATGAAAAGCTGAGAAATGATGGATACATAAGCTCTGCCCCCTCACTTTTATCTGAGCTTTACCCCATTCCCACTCCTGGGGACATCCCTCTCAGTGCCTGTGTCCTCTGTCCAACTCTCAGCTTGTAGGAGTCCTCGCTAATGCCTCTCCTTTCGTTAGTGGGAAAAGGGGGCTTACCCTTAGACAAGCAGAGAGAGTCTGGAGACAGAAATGATGCAAGCAGTGAAAGAACACTGTAAACTGAGCCCTTCCTTTGGTAGATAGGAGCATTGCCAAGGAACCAGAAGAAGCAAAAGGAGAATACTGGGCCATATGTGTACAGATGCTTTAAAATTAAGACAAGGCAAAAAGTCAATACCTAACACAATGTTCCAATGGGCTGACTAAAAATGCTCTGTCTTCCAAGTGCTTAAGGTTTGGGAGCTCAGAGTCAGGTTCGTGGCAGCATAATAAAGAAGGACCATTAACACCTGGCCTGTTTTTACTGCAGACTTACCGAAAGTGACTGGTTCCAAAAATCCTTCTAAAACCTTCCCTTCACTTACCAGCTATTGGGCTAAGAGTTACATACTCTATTCTGCCTTTCCTCACACAGGCTGTGAAAGTCAGTCCTGAAACAAGATACACTTGATCTCTCAGGGTAGATACATACCTCAAACAACATCTTTCTTTACAAGATTGAGAGAGTGAAGAAACAAGGCAGAAAAGTAAATCAATTCCTGCAGTGCTGCCCTAATTCATCCCTTCAAGCACGCCTCAACACAGCAGGTACATTGCTCATACTCTACGATTGCAAATAGATGCTTTGAAGACGACTCAGAAGCTCTGAAGGACAGGGTTGTCACTCCTCTAACTATAGTAGATTGCAATGACAAACCTATTTAACAAGAGCTATCGACAAACAGTCCACGTTTGCAGACTGGCAAGATGATACCATTCATTACCTACCCATAAGACTTACCATCCATGGCATAATAACTGCCTCAATTTAATTTGGGACTAAGACAAAGTATATCTCGGTATAAAAACGCAAAGCAAGAGGGAAAATGCTCCTTCACCACCAACAACAAATTGCTCCACCATGCAATACAGTGTCACTAAGGAAGCATCAGAAACCTGGAATTCATGTGGACAAAATAGTGGAATTCAGATTTTCAGAATGCCAAACAATGTCTTCATGTCAGTCCTTCCTCACAAGGATTTATTTTGAGAGTGCCCACAGTGAACTAATCCCACTGGCTATGTCCTCAGGACTGGAAAGACTTAGCATCTTGCTGCAAAATCTTATATCTATTTTTCTAGTTTCTCCAAAACGTTGGGTCTGTGTTACCTTAACTCTTGATTTGAGGAATTTGGAAACTTCAGTGAAGATATATTGATGTTTTGGAACATCATAAGTCCTCTTTATGAACTCATATAGCATAATGTTAACTTAATGAATTATTTTCATCATCAATTTAAACCATTAAAATGGCCAGTTTGTGTCTTATATGACAAGAATAAAACTAAAAACTGGTTTTTGAAAATAGATAACAAATGTCCAGATGACCTGGCATTCCTCAAAATGTTATTTTTTTATTTTAAAATAGTCTGAAAAGTGCTTTTGGAACAGTATCATCTCTGCATAGGTGAAATGCTATTGAAAGAAGAAATGAAAAAAATCAACATACACTGAATGTTGGCAAGAAATCATGAGGACAGAAGGTTTCAAAACAACAAACACTGGCCAAATACATAAATAAACGTACATAAGTGTCATTACTAAGGCATCTGGTATAGATGCACAGCAAGCAAAAAGTCAGCTAAGTGTCCCCCACGCACTTAATTAGTAATATGCATGGAATGTCATTTTGTCTACCTCAATGAGATGAAGGGCAGCATGTGCAGAGATGCTATTTTGTGAACTCACATGCTTCAGACTCCGTGCTTCCAAATTCTAACACAGGTCATTCTGTGATTTAGAGTACAAGTGCATTCACAACAGTTGGACTTTTATGCAGATGAAACATCCCCCATTTCCTTACTTGATATGGAAGCCAAAACAAAAGTGGACAATGAAGTTTAAAGATGCACACAGACACACAAAAACACACCAAGTGAGCATGTTGAACACTGCTGTCAAGGAACGATTCTACTCTGTCCCACCCCCAATCACTCTTTCCATATGAAGTTGCTATGGTGATGATAATTATTCTTGATCAGCAGGATACAGTAATTATTGCAATAAAAATCACGTAAAGCTTGTCACTACATGTGTGAGACAGGGATTGTCTCTTCAATTATGCACCCTTCTCTGCCCTCCCCCACTTTAAGGTAGGGTGTTGGTTTTTTTTTTTATTGCAATTATGTAGTAAAAAAATATGAAATTCAATTATTTCTTGCAAATATCAACTTTGCAAGAGATGATAGGCAGTTGCTAGCAGCTGTTTGGATGATTCCAATAAGGCTGTTTCTGATCATTTCCACAACAAAGGAGGTAAGCAGGATTTGATTTGAGAGAATTATTGCAAAAATGAAATGGCTTAGTATTTCGAAACATGTTCTGAAGAATTTTAAATAATGGCCTAAAGGTTTACAACCAATGAAGTCCCCCACTTTTCCTGTTTGATGCTTAGTTCATGGGTGTGGTATCTTAAACTTGACAGAAGAGTTCCCGTACTTCCAGTTCACATGCTGGCTGCAGTTTCCTGCTGGAAGTGTTTGCAGTCAGGATGGTGCCAATACAGCAGAAACCCTGGTTCTAGAGCAGCACAATGGATCCAAACTTAAAGGTGGTTGCTCTTACCTGATCAGCTTTACAGCAACTTCCCCTAAGACTTGTTTACCCCCTATTTGTCATTTTAATTAGGACATTTTCAAAGTAGTTGCAGAAATGGTATGATTGATGGAGAGAGTAACATGATATCAATATTCTGAAGACATCCATCATGAATACTAATCTTATATATAACTATACATTGAAGCCTTTCTAGAAATCAATCTTCTCTTTTGTGTGCCTAAGTGCACATAAAATGTTAACATATACATTTATACAAAAACACTTTGCTTTAGGACATCCGTTGTGTGTTGAGCTGGAATAACCACTGATCAGCTGAGTCATTCTTGACTAGCTTTTGGGTATTTGATTGAATATTGCTTACAAACTGTGTCAGACGTACTGCCCAAATGTTTCTGTCTCCCCTGAGACCATAAACTGTGTCCCTTTCATTACCCATGGATCAGGCAGAATCTATCTAAATTGCATTTTACAGTATCTTGTTTCATCTCTACATTTTGTAACAACTTCAAAAGAAGTAGAGGCAAAAAAATATCATACAATATTTTCAGAAGGTCATACATTGGACAATAGCATAGCAGAAATCAATCAGCATTTCAGTAATGCAAACATTTTAAAGAGCAGAAAAAGTTGTTTATGCTAATGTCAGATCTGCTGAACCAACAGGTTTTTAAACACTGCCTTAGGAAGGTAACCATGTTTTTTCTAGTACCTATATGACACAGTCTTTTGTTATACTTCTATATGACATAATGTTCTATAGTCATTAATATGGGACTAATCTTACAGGCATCTTATATGCTCTCAATGGAATGGGAGTGGGGCCAGATTCTTAAGTATGCAAAAATCCAAGAAAAAGATTTATCTGTCTATCAACATGTATTCATTACACTAAAATTATTATTTGCTCACTATCAGCATAACCAGCACTTCACAACATATAGAAATTAGACAGCCTCTATCAAACAGGCATGGTAGGTTTAAGGGAAAACCCAAGAATTCTGCCTCCCTTGAACATAAGGCAAGACCGAGAAGCTTGCAGTCTAGGGTCTGTACAAGGAATGCAACTATATTTCTTCCCATATTACAGGAGACAACAGAAAGGGAAGTTGGCAAATTGCCTGCAAGTGCTTTTGACAGGTCTGTTTGGTTCATGCATTTGGCCAGTTGCAATTTTAAAGTACGATAATTACAAGTCTCTCTCAGAGCAATGTAAACTGGTGTTCTAGATGAGGATTCTGGAACCAAGATTTGTCTACCACTCACTTACCATAAGCTTTCCCTATGACCTTGACCATACCATTCAGGCTTAAATTTAAGTCCAATAATTTGAAGATTTTCAATTTTGGGAGGCTTTGACAAGATCCCAGACCTTAGTGCTGACACCCAACTGTCAAGTGATACAATGCCTATGTCCTTCTTGACCCATCACACACAGTAAACATACAAACCACCCAAATGTTCATAAAATACTTTGGAATTGCTTAATACACAAGTTATCATAGCATGAATTCTGCATTATCTGAACCAATAGATGTTTGTCTCCTGGGAAGGCTCACTCCTAGAAGCTTCTGCTGTGTCTTCAAATGACATTTCTCAATTAGTTGCCTAAATCTAAACTTGTACGTATAGCATGTTTCCAAAATAAAGCCAAATATTACCTCAAGCTGAACTGTTTGTTGCCATCTCAAGTTACACTCTGAATGTTCTGTTTTCTGATAGTCTAGTTCAAGAAAAATGTTTTTCTTGTCAAAGAAATCTATATAAGTTTTGCACACACACATATGCATACAAATACCCTACACATTCACACGCACACCCTAGGACTGGCTGGCCAATTAATTACCAGCTGCTTGGCTAACATGCCTTTTTTCTTTTTTTCTTACCCTAGCACATCTTATTTTCTAAATTTTCCATCCAGCACACCATACAGAAGGTGACCAGTGTTTTCCTTTCTATGTGAAGCATGCAGACCTCTCTGCCCCAACAAGACAATGCTTCACTTGTTCACCTTCTGAAAAGGATGGCTGGAAGATGCACCAGCCTTCTGCTGGGAGATCAAAGGGCTGCTAAGACATGCTGGTCAAGTATTTCCCTTTCATCTAAATATATTGTTTGTGACCATATGCCATTCTTAAAGGGTGAAGAAGGTTTCTAATCATTGCAGGAAGAGCACTCAGAAACAACAGCAAGAGAAAAGGAAAGATGAAGAATTGCTTATAGGCAGGTTACTCTACAGGCATAGCAGGTTACATATTTGGAGTAAACTGCATACATGCTTGAGCAGCAACAAAAATCAGAAATTCATGGAACATAAAAGGAGTAATCGTTAAGCATTGATACTTTATGACATCACAGAGATTTCTTTATTCCCAGTGTATTATAAAGTTAGATACACAATTTGTTTTGCATTTCCAAGAGTTAACACTGCACTACAATAAAAAAGACTTAAAATATTTGCAAGACACTTAATAATTCTGCAGAACCAGAGAATCACCAAATTCATAAAGCAAGCAGTGCAAGAAAATTCACCTATGTTCTGATAAATCATATTATAGAGAAATTGCAAATGAGGCAGAACTTTCTAAACTGCAAAAAAAACCAGACCACAAAATTTAAAGTTTCTTCCAGTACAGCTTTTCTTTTAGTTCAGCAATTCAATTTTAAAACACTGAACTGAAATTTATCCAAATGTCACTTTGTTGTTAAATCATCTCTCATAAAAAAGTGGGCCAAACTCCATCTGCAACTCATTTGCTTTAAGGATGTGTTCTATATCCCTAGAAGGGTTCTAATAAGATTTCTGTAATTAAAACAATCAAAGGAATAAAGATTTTTTTTAATTTTTTTTTTCTAATTTTCTACACCATGGCATTGCTGAAGGAACCACCAGTGAGGAGCAGACACCTAGTCAGATCTTGGTAATACTGCTGGCAGTCTGGTCTCACGGCAGCACGGCTGGAGCTAACAGCAAATAAGATGAGCAAACCCCAGCAGAGCTCATTGCAGCAAGGATCCAAGGGCCTAAACCAAGCCCTGCCACTTCAGTACCCTTTTTGGATTGTCCAGCAGGTAAGTGATTGCAGAGGTGTGTGACATCACAAGGTATCTGGACTGAAATATGTTTGACCTCCAAGAATTCAAGCTCATTCAAATCCATCAAGTAGTTCAAGTGCAACAAATGTGCTGAATGAGGGCTAAGAGCAAGGGCTGCTCCATGCCTGACCTCCCCAGAAAGGAAAGAGGTAAAATCTTTGCAGTTTCATAGGTCCCCTGAGGCCAACCCTCTCCCACAGTAACATTGTGCCAGTAGCCTAAAGCTACAAGCTCTTCTAGATTGTTGCTATTAGGAAGTTCTACAGTGAATAATCAGTGAAACATGTTAAATCTTAAGAAGCAGATGGACCTGTTATGTGTAGATGAACTGCATCATATTTCTGTCCTGGTCTATTTTAATAGTAATCTTTTCACCAAAACAAAATTAAAATAAGCAGTATTAAGTGCAAGTATCTCCTGTATAAATATTTATCTAAGGAAGAAAAACTGTTCTTGTGTGCAACCACAGGTGCACAGACAAACACTCAACACCAAATTCCATAAAATAGCCTTTGGACAAAAAGCTGAGCAGTGTTTGGACAGATGGCTAGTTTTGCTATAAATGTTTCATTTTACTTCTTTTGTTTTTTTCAGGGCAGGGTGCTGTACTGGAAAAAAAAAAATCTATAGCACCCTTTTCATTTAGTACTTCCTATGAATTATACCAGTAAGAGTTTACCACAGCCCACGAATAACTGGCAAGGTCACTAAAATGTTCAAGGTACATGGCTTTCCACAGAATATGTATAGCACTAAGCACAGGCTGTGGGACTCCTGCTTGCAAAGAAGGAGCTAGGAAAGTTGAAAGCCTCGGGGGACCAAAACAGAAAGACTAAAAGGTCCCGGAAAAACTGAGAGGCATATTAAAAAAAAGCATCAGTGAAAAGTGTCAGTGAAATCTGAAATAGAGGAAAAAATTCTTTCAACTACTGTAGCTAGCTGAGGCAAGTTCCTTGGTATTTCTTAACTGGGAAGATTCTTCCCTTTGGCTATATAGCAACTCATGCCTAGAAGAAAAGAGAAAGCTGATAACTAGTATTAGGTGAACTGGTTTAGATAAAGGACTGACTTGAACCTCTGCCCAAGGTTTGAACCCAAGGCTTGCTTGTAAAATCATTATTAGGAGGTAGTTTTCCCCCTTTCCTTTTTCATTGCTACCCCTTCTCCAAAACCTGCTCTCTTCAATTCCTGGTGAAATCAGAAGATGTGCTAGGATCTGGCATCCCAAGGAACATTTTTCTTAGATTTGGCAGTCCTGTAAATTGTGTAGCTCCTTTCCAGTCTCCCAATTTTCCAGATTTGAAAGATTTGACTGAGAACAGAGCTCAGTCACATTACTTGAAATTGCTAGTCCTGAATCACAATGCCACCTCTACCTCATCTTCTGCTTCTTCTGTACCCAGTTAGTGATAGCTCAGACTTTACCACCAAGGATTCTTTGGATAAGAGTACTACATAAGGTAAAAAGTGGGAAGAAAAGAAAGGTTTTCAAAACATATTAAGGAGGAGATCCAAGCAGTATAAGATAAGAAGTAATTCTGACTTCAGCTGCTCTGTGTGTACAATGCATACAGGAACACTGCTCTTGCTCTCTCTAGGCAGCGCACTATGACAAGCCAGCCAGCTAAGGGAGGAACTTTTCCTCTTGCCACACATTGCTGTTGCCAGCCATAGGCATTTTTTTTTAAAAAACTCTCTCCCTCCAGTGTTCTGTACAAGCTGCCCTTCCTTTAAGAAGCAAAATATTTATATATGTGAAAAGTCCAACTACCACCAGCTTTGTGATATTAAAGCACATGCTCTTGGCAAAGTGCTAATCACATATTTTTCACTACTTAAACCATATATTTGTTCTCAGAATATTAAGAACATTAATTGGGATATTTTTCCCAATGACTTAGAAAAACGTATTTCTGCTGCAAATCTGTTCCCTCAGTTAACGCAGTGTTAACGCAGAGATCTGTCTCTCCTCATGCTCCTATTACTTTCTGATTGTACTTTGTCACACCATAACTCTATGTAGCACAATATTCAGTCTCTGAAAGAAGCCAGAAGCGAGAGGATGTAGTAGGAACAATTAGTTTCATTATCTAATAGATCCTCATCTCTGGAACTCACTTTTTTGTGGTGCCCTGTGTCAAAAGTGTCATCTATATTGCCCTGTTTAAACTACCCAAAGCGGACACATCATTCAGGAGTTTAACTACCAACTCTTCCAACTTTGCACCCAATCTTCCTAAGACACATCACCTGGTTGTTTGAAAAATACTATTGTATCTTTATAATCTCAGATTTTCTATTTCGTGAGCAAGTCCATTGTACAGGCTCCTCAGCATTCTCCTGCTCCTTATCCCCCTGACCAGACAAGACAGGACATGGGTACTACTACCATGCAACTCAAACAAGGTTGTGAGACAAGAAAAGCAGCAGCTGTTAGAGCTACCTGCCTAGTTGGTAAAGCTGATGGGAGCAGTGAAGAGTCATCAGTGGGATGTCACCATGAATGATAAACATTTTCCCAGGAGAAAAGGAATAATAAAAACCCATTAAAAAGGAAAATGGTAATAGTGTGTGCTGATTTTCAAAGGTTTATATCCCTATTCTCCATTTTGGCTCAGAATCATTATGGTAAAATGATGTTTTATGGTTTCTTGAAAGGTAGTTGGTGAAATATTTCAAGCATTGGCAAAGAAACAGTCTGCTAACAGGCGAACTAATTTCCAATAGAATTTTGTCTAACATCTACAGGAAAACAGCAGCCACCTCACCCTAATATTGCTTTATTTGGAAAAACCCCACCTTGCACATAAAAAGAAAATCACTGTATTTGAGGAAGTTTCCCTTCAAATTCACCTAGTTTTCTTTAGCTACTTTGTAATTAATGCTATTAATAAGACAGAACTGCTTTTTCAAAAGTTTTGGGAGTACAAGTTCAGCACTAATGCAAGAAGAACAATTCCTTTAAAACATTGCTAACACATACACAAACTCTGAAATATGAAGGTTAAAGATGGATGAATGTTAAAGAAATTTAGGTAGGAAGAAGATACAGTTGGAAGCCCTCTGCATGGTAAAGCATGCCTCTGGAAAATGTACTAACTGCTGATCTCAGGAAGATTAAGGAACTAAATGGGAGTGGAACAGGAATTTGTCTGGCCACTTAAAGTCTCCACAAGCAGTTTACATACTCTACAGATGCACAAAACAATTCAGTAATATGGGAGTATGAAAGCTGGTCCTGTATCACAGGCACGTTGATCTTCATGTCAGCTTTGGAAGCAATTGAAGCTCACATGTACTGTTGCGTGTTCAATGCTCTAAACCCTAAAACCTTTGAAGAGGTTATGGTATTCAAAGATCCTTAAATCATGGGGTCATGATGCTATGCTTCATACAAAAATTTTAAGCAACCTGGCATTTTTAGGGGCTTCTGTAGCCACAACATTCTCTGAACTGTATGTAGACTACATGACAATACAATGCATGAAGTTATTGCACATTTGAAAGCTTTCCTGAAAACATTTGAACAAATAGTTAGTCCAAGCACTGTTGATGGCCTCCAAAATCACATGTGAATGCAGTTCAAGAATACTGTCTTCTAAAGCTGCACTGTGTGTATTTTGAGAAGAGAAAAACTTGTTTAGTATGTGAACATACATTTAGAAAAACCTATGAAGACATCAGTCAGGCATCAAATATGTATTTGCAGACAGTCTCTTTTCTAAAGCCAAGTGGATGGTATTGATAAAAAAAAAAAATCCTTAAATGAAGTAGCCGTTCCTGCTCAACTATTCTTTAAATATTTAGCCAATTTAGGAGAAAGGCAACATCAAAATGCAGGATAATCAATATAAGCTAACACAAGGCTTAAATTTTATCTGCCTTTTCCTACTTATTTTCCAAAATATCAGAAGATTATGAAATATGGTTTAAAAATGAGCATACTTAATATACTCTCAAACGAACAATAAACAGCTGAAACAAGTCCTTCAGCCCATTCTTTTAAAATGCAACTAATGTGTAATCCTAGTAACACTTAACATTCATTTGAATATGAAAAGACTTCAAGCTAGAGGTGCTAATAAGAACACCCCACACTTCAGATTTAAACAGACACGGCAATTTGTATTTCAATTAAAAAAAAAAAAATCACTGTTCAGTCTTAAGGAAAGAAATACCTTCACTCCTACACTACCCATTTACAATACTTACATGCACACATTTTAGCATCACTAATGCAAACCATGCTTCAGGAAGACAATTTAAATTGCCCTTCAAAAGGCAGAAAAAGGAACATATCATCAGCATGACACCTCTACTGCTTTTAAATGAATGAAAGGTTGGTTGCGCTACATAAAGTTACAGGTAGGTGTAAATGAAAAAATACATTCTTTACTTGGTGATAAGGAAAATGTGGAAACAGAAATGTCAGTGTGACAAACTGTCTTCTGCTTTTTCTGCCTCTTGAGATCTGACAGCTTTGGATTGAAGCTGCATTATAATAAGGTTGGAATCCTTTACCTATTGGGAATATAGTACATGTATTTGCTCATGCTTTAATAAGAAAAAAAAAAGCCCCAACAAAAAAACCCCAACTCATCACCAGCACTCCACCTTGTTCTTTCATTTCTTGTGAGCCTCATCAACACTTTCCGTCTTGTCAAAGTACATTTTAATAGCTACAGGATGAATATTTTTATGATGCTACCTTTTTTTTGAGCCAGATCTACTTCAGTTCCTGTACATAGAAGATACTACAAGAAGCCTGGAATAAATTTTGAAAACAAAATCCTCAAGAAAATTCAGTTTTAACTGTCTTGATTTTTTATCTGATTAAACAATCACCTGAGTTTACCTAGAAATCAGTAGGAAGTCCAAGTAGAACATTCATTCACTTTTTTAATGAACTGCTGCTCTCATTTTTAACTCACCAAATCTAGTTTAATTGGCAAATAGCTGCTTCTAATAGCATATAAGCAAAGTTGTCCCTGCAAAATCATATGTCTGTAGCATATATGAACACTTGATTTAAATATTAGAAATTCTCACTACAAGATACTGGAAACTTGGGAAAAAAAGTCAAGAGCATAAATTACAATGAACCTATCAGCATTACTCATTTTTTTTCATGATATAACACAATTGATCTATCTTAATTGTTTTAGATTTGATCATTGTAGATTCACTGCACATTTTTGCTGAGGCTTTTCATGGAAGTCACACATTCCATTGGTGTTCTTAGGAAAAGAGGACAACATTTGCTGTATGAATTAATGCAGGCTGTTATGGGAACACCTTAACCAATTTCATGGAAAACCTCATGAGCTGTCAAGCCAAGTTTTAGGCTACGAAGGGGGGATGATAAAGATTAGTAGTTCTGAAAATATGCTGTGGAAATAAAAACCTGCACAATAAAACCTGTACTTCTTCCTATGAGCTAAAATAAGGAAAAATTGAAGCTTGTAAATTGATTCTAGTATTAGGTTTGCTGATATAAAGTTCCTAAAGTACCCAGGTTGCTAAAATCTTCCTTCTCTTCCTCATGCATGCAAACTGATTTGATTATCTCCACAAACCTGGGTCTGAGGTATAAGAGATTGCTGCTGCTTTCCTCTTCTTTTTTTTTTTTTTTTTGTGAGCTTTTTTTCCCCTGTGACTTTTATGCTTTTGCCACTGTTCAAAAATATCTTCTAAAATCTGATGTAATAAAGACAGAATTACATCCCTAGGCCCTCAGAAAGATCAATAAGCAAGTTAATTTCCTGAGTGGCCATACAGCTCCTGGTTTGTAAGAGAGGAAAAAGGACTAAAGGACAGAGAAATATGGGCCCAGAGAGAGACAGCTCCAGCAGCAAATCTGATTCCCTGCAAATATAGACACCTGTGATGTTCATGCTAGGTAGAGTCCATTCTCCCTTCACACTGACATGTCTACATCTCTCAGAAATGAGATGTGGGTGTCCCATTCCTGAGGTAGCATCTTTTGGGAGCTACAGTGGAGAAGAAGGGGAAGAAGAGAGAAGGGCAGCAAGTGAGGAAGAGATATCTGTGAGGGTTTTGCCTCCCACCTCCCCATGGCATGGCCTAGTGCAATGCAACCTCACCTGCACCATACAGCAGCCACACACCTCCTATTCAGACCGACTGCTGCTGCCCTCAGGGACACTTATTTTCACTCCTAGGAATAACAGGCCATGGAGAAAACAACACTAAGCATAAAGGGAAAGATCACTTTGGTGAGTAGTCACTCAGCTATCCTCATTCCGGACCACAAACAGGTGCACACAGGGAAGTGCAGTAGGAAGTAGGAAGATGGTCAAATCCTTTTTATGAAGATATTCTAAGCTTTCCCACCCCTACAAAACCAGGTCCCCCTCCCCATCCTCAGCTGCTTATGAAACCCCTAAATGACAAGCTTCAGCTGGGTCCCATTCACCTGAGAACTGGACTAAGACCAACTGCAGAGAGCAGCCAGCATATCCCCACTTGTGATCTCAGTGCTGTTCATAAACAGAAAAAACCCAACATGTCTTGCATAACTCACCAATACCTCCTGCTATCTGTTCAGTGACCTCTTGACTCAGGGGAGGGCAGCCCTACGTGCATTACACATAGCAATGGCTGTACAAAAAGCTTTTACAGCTGAAGTGCTTTTACTATCAGTCTTCAAAGTGTCTGTGCTATCACTGTTGTCTTGCTAACCAAGCCAAATACTTGCATACACAGCTATCACCAGGTAGAAGACATCAGTTGCATGACTGCTCGTGTAAGTAACAGAGGTCTTGCTATTCCATTTCATCAGCAAGTTTCCCACACAAATTTCAGTTTCATGGTCAGTAAAAGATACACTGTCAAGACAACAATACATTCTTTAAAATTGTCTATTATGGGGAACTTAATGCTACTGCCAGCAAACTGTTAGTTACTTTCACAGTTAGTTAGAGGCTCGGTCTCAGATTGGTTCAGATAGCTCTCAGCTCTATCCTCTGCATCAAACATTTCTCAGTGTCATTCCTTTTCTTTCTAGATTAATGATAAAATACAAAGTAGCATGGGTCAAGTCTAGTAAGATGACTTTAGAAACCCATTCACTCAATGATTACTTCCTAGTTTGTAGTAAAAGGTCTCATCTCAGCAGATTTTAATCCATCTTGAATGCACAAATTCCATCCATTGTTCCAATTTAACCCAGGAACACCCTACCCAAACCAAACAGATATTTCCTGCTAGATACCTGGTTAACAAAGCTTGTTACAACATACTAAGCTTATACCTAGGTGTTATTTTCCTTGAAGCCACATTGATCGGCTGACACAGAAACATTCATCTATTCATATAAGTAAATCATTTATTTTGTGTCTGACATGCTCCATCTAGCAGGTCTGCAGTTTCTTTTGTCATTCAGTTTGTCTATTTTTAATATAAAGTCCTGATGCAACTCCAGAACTTCCCAGGTTTCCCAGGGAAGGATGTGGGAATCAGGAAACTACATCCCTTTCCCCAGTAATAACAGTTCACAGACTTCCCTGCTTAACTCTTTGAAAGCTTTTGGATATCTAGCATCTAAAGACACTGTGTTATATTTGCTTTTCAGCACCATTGCTGTCTCCTGTTAGAAGAGCAAGTACTCCACTGTCCCACTACATGAACATATCATCTGTTTTTCCTGCTGGGAATTATGACCTACCTGTCTGGATTGTCAATGAGTCCATAATAGCACTATAGTATCAGACTAAAGTATGATCAGAATTAATTTTGTTCCTATTGGTCTCAGGAAAAAGGGAGTTGTCTTTATTTTCACTAGCCCCATATTGCTCCTCGCCTCCTTTTGCTGCCACTTCCACTTCCCTTTCAGCTTAGGATTTCTCTTCACTTTATAGAGAGAAAACAGCTCATCACAGTCTTTTCTCTCAACAACAATTTAGTGGCTTTGTAAACACCTGTTAAAGTATCATTAAACAACTCCCTACCATTAATTGGGTTTTTTTGTCTCAAATGCTTGCTTTCTCCCAGTGGATTTGGCTTACAGTTACTACTTTTTATTTTGTGGCATCAACCCCATTAAGGTTTTTTTATGCAGAAGGGAAAATAGAAGACCAAGACTGTAGATAAGTGAGAGTAACACTGAAATAACACTAGAACAGTGTTCTCTAACACAAGAGAAATTTAAACTCATTTTGTCTTGTTTGTAAAAAAAGAGGCACCTTGACTGTCTCCCTCTAGGCTGGTACCCTGTGGTATTGCAGCAAGAAAGGGGGTGTGGGGAAGGGAAAGTGTTGGTAAGAGAAAGTTACCCACTCTCATGGGATATTAAGAAGGTTCATTCTTCCTGCACTGCAGTCACTAGAACTGGATACTCAGATAAAGACTCCAGGCTTCATGTAGCTTGCATAACACCCAGAACCAATGAGACAGATACTGGCATGGAGAAGTGGAAGAGTCTTATCTATTGATAGGTATTACATATCTAGCCTTACGAAAATCCAGTTCTAACTTGAGAGCTGCCTGGAGCACCCAAGCAGCTAGTTTACCATATTTGTCTATGGAAGGGAGAGTTCTAGAAATCACCATTTGTGTATTTTTCAAGGAGAGAACCTAATGATTGTTGAAAAAAAATCATGTTAAATTTAAGGTAACACATACAGCTTCTGCAGTGTTGCCTTAATTTTCAGTTTTCAAGGTTCAAATGTAGTATATCAAAAGTTCTAAGAGTAATCAAATCCATTTTAATGGGCCTTTACTATAAAGGGTAACACATACAAGCTTTCCTAAGCAGCCTAAAAAAAAGCTTACATTAAAAGATGTAACAGATACACAACTATGCTCAAATATTTTTATTTGTCTAACATATGAAATAAAACAAGTTACAGCAAATCATGAAATCTGATGAGGATTCTACCTTAAGGAAAAAAAAACCCTGTCTTTTGTAAAAACAAATAGTTGGAACCAGTGCATTGCTTTAGCGACATTGTTCCCTTCAAGACAAGTCTAAACTGTTCAACATTATGAAAACTCTGCCTATTGCTTTGTACCAGAAAATTTATTACCCCCAAATCATTTACAACAGACAGCATGCATTCCAAAACTGATTTGTTACTTTAGGCCACAACAAGTCACTTTCAAAGTTTAAAGAATCCATTATACTGTGCAAAGGAAAGAGCATGAACAAGACACATATTAGAGATGAGTTTAAATGGAATTCCATTTAAAAGTTTAGATTGAGGAAGCCTACAAACATGGCCATACAATTAATTTGAAGCATTCTTGGCACAGTGGACCGGGGAAAAAGATTTAATATAATTTTTATTTCATAAACTGTGCAAACATTTGTCACAATTTCAGCAGCCTGCTTTCTTGGTTGGGAGAAGGAAACAAGCCAGTTAGAGAAGTCAAATATGATTAACACAGGAACTCCTCTGTTTGGGAGATGTTATTACCTGCTTACACAGTACATGTTATTTATTTTACTTTGGTGCAGTACAAAACATAATATGTATGTTCAGCACTACTCTGTTTCTATTATTTTGTTATAAGCAACAGTAGGCACTTGGGTCAGTGGGAGCTATTCGATTAAAATATGCCTTACAGGTTTTTCAGCCATGGAGGCCGCTGAAATTTAACAACTGCTTCCCTGGTCTAATCAGATTTCCTAAGATCAAAGAGACTTACACCTCAAGTGGCAAAATCAGCTCAAAGAGAGTAAGAAACCACAGAAGTCAGACAGAACCTAACCCTGTAAACACAGTTTTCTCAAGCCAGATTGGGAAGGGGCTGCAGGAGGCTGGTACAGGTGCAGCACCCTACTGCTTAGGGCAGTGGGTGCAGGGCACCGAACTGATGTAAAAAAGGTGACAGAGGGGCTCAGATGGCAGCTGGTGTTGGACTCTACTGTGGCACAGGCTGAACATCTGCATTTAAAGATCAAAGAACTTACGCAGAAAGCCAAGATTTAGAAAGTTGCCTACATGCTTGATTTATAGCCTCTTTAATCACAAGAGACAATTCTCAGGATTTTTTAAGTCACTGAAAATTCACATCATTAAGAGTCTTTTTCCTACTAAGTTACCACAAAATTGGAAAGGTAGTGTAGAAGCAGTGTATAGAAGCGATATGTATTTGGTTAGTATTTTAAAGCCCCGTGTTTCTTTTAACTGTGGTGTACCCAAACAGCTCAACCTAGGCTTTAAATTCCGTATAATTCTATATGACCAAAATACAGGAAACTGCTTTGAAAAGAAAACAAAAACATACAGCAAAACTGTGAGCAACTGACTGTAGGTGCTTAGCTGCCTACTCGGATAAGCCCACAACAGTAGGTAAATGAGTTCTTTGCAGGTGACAATATTGTTCTGAGTTTAACACATAGGTGTTTGCAACTTACTTTTCTATTTGAAGCCATAAAACAAAGGAGCCCCAGCATCACAGAATCTGGCTTGCTGCTCTCACAGAGAAGCTTCTTATAATCTGCTCAGGGACTGATCAAGCTAAAAACTGTCTGGGTTCCTTTATCCACTGTCACTCTCTCCACCTGGAGTCATGTTCTAGTGGTCCATTCCATAATTGCTACTCCTGGAAATTGATTTTTTTTTTTAAAGCTGTTAAACATCTGCTCTTCCTCTAGCTTAAACAATTCTCCTCTCTTTTTATTTTATCTAAAACCCACACCTATTTTGTTTTTCATTTCTCACCTGAAATACCGACTGCAAAAAAACCCAAACCGGTCAAAACAAATCCAAGCTATTCTGAGCATACTAACTGCAGAATGAAGTACAGAGTAAAAGAGAGCATTATTGTCTAACATTTAAACGATTTCCTTAAAGCTACCATTTAAGACCTGGGTCTTCTATGATCTTTGTCAAAAAAACTCACCAGTGACCTTAATGACATTTATTTAGGCATGCAGATTACAGCATTAAGTTAACAGGGGATTTTATAATAGATGGAACCAACCCTGTTACAAGTGAGCATTTACATTCAGTAAGAGCCAGAGGGGATATTGAACGAGCTTGTATCCAGCTGATTTCTTCTTTCCTACAGTAATGCTACTTCTTAGTGAAGATAATACATCCTCAAAGAAAGTGTCCTGTTTGTTCATGATAACATACTTGTATTCTTGCATCTGGGTCAACTGCCCATGTGTACGTTCTAGAAACCATTTCTAAACAAGGGCAAATTATGAACTGTAAATTGACTTAGAACTAGGAAAGCAGACTGAGTCTAGGCCCAGAACATCAATTCCCCAAGTTTTGGGAATCCAAACACTGCGATTCAAGCACATGTAGCAACACAAAATACTACTAGAAAGCATCTAAATCCAACTTAGTATATGCCCCTGACTCCTGCTTTCCAGCCAATCTCTGCATAAAAACCTCCATGAGGTCAGATGAGAAAAATGCAGTAATGCTTCCAACAGAAATACAGCTTCCAGTTCTTACTTGCAATTTGTAGTGTCAAGTGTTCCACATACCCCTTTTAACTCTGTGATTAATGCTGAGCTGCAGTTTGTAAATTAAGAGTCAAAAGAGCATGTTTCTAGTTTCAAAACCACACTAGTCTGTAGAGCTTTTTTTGCTTTTCTATAAGCAGTAGCTTTCTGATGAGTAGGCGGAGATCAGCACCACACAGTGAGACAGCACAAGGATCAGTCATCAGCCTCTGTTGCACCAAAGCCTTGCTAAAGCTAGGTGTTGAAAAAACAGGTTAAAAGGCCAACTTTTAAAGTCCTGAAGGTGTG
>JANZLQ010000037.1:1234841-1260045 GCA_026212715.1 Elanus axillaris
GGGGGGGGAAGTAGCTAGCTCTGTGTGGTGCAATAAGAGACACTTCATTAGGGTTTCTTCAGGTGTTTCACCTGGGAAGAAACCATAAAAAATTGGTTGCTCCCTCAAAGTTTGTCAAATAGCGAGTTTGCCTTTTGCCATTCTAAGATCCTAACATCTAAGGGAAAAAAAAGAAATAACAAAAAGATTATAAGTTCAAGAAGAGATAACTGTTTCTATATGGTTCTTGTCTCATCACTTACTAGAATTCTGCTATTGGTCTCAAACAGTAACAAAAAAGGAAATATGAAACACAGTACCATTTGACTTTTACATTTAGATAATCCTGATTCCAGAAGGCTCCTTCCATGCCAGGATCCTAAGCCAGCACAGATATAACCTTATCCCACAGTATTTAGCCATAAAAAGAGATAGAAAGGTCACAAGTGTATCACCAAACTCTTCTTTGCTGCAGATGGGAGAAAGGTCCTCAGAATAAGGTACCCTTGGTAAATGAACTAGGGAAAAATCTGTGCACACAGAAAGAAACTAAATTTATATGTCTAACTCACAAAACAGCGAAACCAGCTTTTTAATTATGGGATGAACTTGTTGTTGGCTCTGAGTAACTTAGTCAACATTTGAAATTGTATAAATAAATAATTATCAAAGGATTCATCCATAGACAATGCCACCTTAAGGTAGTTCTTCTCAAATCATCATGTCTACAGATTCTTGCATTTGAAGTAACAAGAGCCGGTCTTTATTTAACCACCAAATGGCTTTATCTTTGTGCAAAAAAATTGTTTTGTTTTGTTTTTAAATCTTTCCCCTTCACACTCCAACCCTCCACCAGCCTTGCTGCGTCCTCTTGCTAATTCTCCAGGTGTGCATACAGCTGAGCCATAGGAATCTGCAGATTCTACAAGGCTGTACCCTGCCACGGGGCTTAGTAGTTCCTCAAATGCTGATTCTTCTACCTGTGCAAAACTGCAATTTTATGAAGTAAAAATGTTCTTAAGACAGAACTTAAGTTACTTAAGACAGAAGAGTTTTAAGTAATGAACTTCTCTCAGAATATTTGTTCAACTATCTATATTTATGAAAGCAGAGGTGAGACTGAGGAGGGGTAGGGGAACTTCAAAGCTCCAAGCCACAGGTCTCTCTGAGATTTTTGCAAAAACCACCTGAGGAAATATGTCAAGTGGTGGGTGTTATTCAGTGATGTTTCATTAATTTTAATTGCTTTCATTCTATAGGATAGTGAGCATCCTCAGTCCTTTGCCTCCAAATTGCACTGGGATTTATGCCAAGTTTCTTCTCCTCTTTGGTTCCCTCAAGCAGTATTTAGTGATGGAAGCGCTTTTACATGTTTAAATAAGAAGTGTAAATAAGGAACCTGTATCTTAAATGGCATATGAAGCCTTTATTCATAATTCTATAAACTAAAAACCTGGACTATTTGGGATCAAATAGAAGGCTTGAGAAGAGAGTATATGGAACATCCCCATTTAAGAAAAAGCAAAATAAAACACAAAGAAGCTCTAACTTTTCATAACCATTAATAGTCCATACTGGGGGTAGAGGAGGAGACAAAAAACCCACAACCAATTCCCTTGACAGTAGCTTATTGCTTTACTTTAAGAAAAATAAAATATTTTCTGCACCAGATTTGCAATACACATGACCTAATAATAATAATCTAGTCCTGGCTTCTCTGAGCCATGACTCCAGATTCCATTCTCCTCTCACATCCCCCAACAACCATATGAGAACTGCTTTGCAACTCAGACATATTTGTTGCAGTGCTCATTTTCAGGTAAGTTAGTCTGACAGGGAAGAAGTTGTGTGCCTGTGCAGACCGCTCACAATGACCTGTGTTTGGACCTAGCCAGACATGAGCAGTGGCCAGTCCAGAAGTAGCACAGCCACATTAGCATGGTTTTGAGCGCAGATGAGGTGCCTACCTCCTAGGAGGCAAGAAAAAAAAAATTCAAAAAAGAAACCAGCAAAATAGAAGTATCATCTTGGGAATGATCATTAATGGCTTGAGAACAAAATCTTACTGGTTTATGAAGTAAAAGTTTCATTAAAGCATGAATGCTAATTGGGAAGCTTAGAGGCAGCAGCCCCAAAAATTCAATTTCCCATTCTTCCACTTGGATAGCGGCTGATGGGTCAGAGGTGGCAATTCCATGTCAGTTAGAAGTATCTTATGATAACTGTGGTGTATTTGCCAAAATAGAGACTTTCTTTTCCAAAATCAAGCAGTATTTGTGAAGATTCACTTGAATGAGACTTTTATACAGATTTGCTGCATCAAGCATTGCAAACAAAATTATTCCTCAACAAAAAGCAGAAGTCAGACTGTGTGATTCCCCATGACAGTCAGTTTAACTTCAGAGACATTCCCCACTTCTAAAGGAGAAATTCAGTGAACAAACATCTACTAATTTTCCTTAGCCTTCCACAGTTAACCAAAGAGCAACTCACCATTTTTTTTTTCCGGTTTATGTTCTTCCAGACCCACAAGCGGAACTCACCCACAAGCTTAGTCATTTTTCATGTTAACAAATCACAGTAGAAAGGGAAATACCTTCCACCCTCCACAAAAAAAAAAGTGCCAGCTTGGGATCTTAAGTAAATACAGTTACCATTTCTGTCCAAATGCACCTACATTACCTTCTCAAAGCTATTCCAGTCGAAAGTCCTTCACCTATACCTCTTAACTCCCTTTGTAGAGAGGCTTCTTGTCATGCTTGCCTGGCCCCAGGCATGCTTTGCCCCACCTTCCCTAGTTCTCCTATTCAATTTAGGTAAAAGCCAGTTGTGTGCCAGACCCTGGGCTTTCACAACACCTTTTGCTCAATGTTTCCTACAGAAGGCCTCCTGAAGAGCTCTCTCTCCATCTGAGGAGGAGGGTTTGGTTTTGGTTTTTTTTTAGGGGGTGTCTCTGTGTGTATCCCATCCCCCCAGCTACAAAGTTGTCCCTGCATCATCACCAGTCCAAGGAACTCTGCCATTGTGCCGTTAGATAGTGTCTTTGTAGTACAATTTTCCTGCAACTACTCAAAATCTTGGGTATAGAAAGTGAAATTTTGGCAGAAAACATGTGCTGGAGACTATTTAGAGACCTAAATTTAACAGAGATACATCCAAAGCCAAGTTACAACTAAGTTACAGAAGTACCCTTCAATGTTTAGAATGAAGATATAAGAAGGGATTTTCTCATTCAGTCTCCAAGTTGTTTTCACCTATAAAATATATCTAGTTGTCTTGAAACTAAATTTGGCTATTTTAAACTGAATTTAAATTCATTAACTAGCATGGTATAGTGGAAGGAGTCAGTGAGTGCACACCACCAATATCATGGGTACATTGTCCTCCCTTCTGACACTGCAATTACTAGTTTAAGTCCCCCAAATGGATTTGGCCCAAAATCTTCAATTTCTACCTGACATAGAACAGTAATATTAAGCCAAACTCCACTGCATACCACATGGGCCTGTCACAGCTTCCAGGCTGTGTGATACCTTGCAGCAAGGCCCTGCTTGTACATCTCTGAATATGGAAGACAGGTTGATCAAGGTAGTTTATGGACAGCACAAAAAGAGAAAGTTTACCCACCACCTGCACTGAAACAGTGTTCTGGGAAAAGCAACGAATACTTTCGTGCAATAAAGAGCTGTCCCTTCAGGTGTTTAAATTGAAATCTGAATTGAATTTCTGTCTTTAAATTGAAATCCCATCCAAAGACACAACTTATATTGCTTTAAAAAAAACCCAACAACTAACCCACTCCCCACCACTCCAGATTTCAACAATAGCTTTATTTTTCATTTTTCTGGCTAAAAAACTGAGTCAAAAATGAGTTGAAATGAATTTGTTTGACATAAAAGATCTCCATTGGGGGTGTTAATCATTCAATTAAAAAATAATCAGAATCTTGCTATTTCAGAACAGAAACTACAACAATTCAACTTAAAAGCTTTGTAATTATTCTTTTTTGACCCTTCTAAAGGTTTTACTGGTGTCATTTCTTGGCTGAAATATTTACTTGAAACTATGGGATTTAGCTGTGGTATGTGTGTTGAAGTGTCATTTAGGTATTCATTTAGTTTAGTGGTCACACCAGAATTTCACCTTTGTTACTTGCTAGGTCTGATTATGGTCTTCAAGACTGAACCATTTTCATCACTAAAGAGAAGGAAGATGTATAGTCCAGAAGTGGAAACTCTTACAGACATAGCCACAGAGTACAAGAGATTCATAAAGATCTTGAGCGGCATGCCATAACAACATGTCTGAGATGTTAGATATAAACCAATGAAGTCTGCATTATAAAGAAAAAGATCAGGACTTTTTCAGGGCATACAGGAAGAACAACAGAAGGTAGCCTCCCTGTTCTATTTGGGTCACATTTGATAATGCAGAGATGAATTTTCTGTAGGGAGGGAATATTTCATTATGCAAGTATTTCATATGAGTATGCGGTAGTCATTGTAATATTTAAATTGTACAAGCTGGACCTGAAATGGTTCTGCATTCTCTGTTAAAAAGGTAATACAGAAGAAGCACAGAGAATATCTTTACCTTCCCCCATTTCCATGCTGCACTTTCTTTTGTAACAGTTTCCACATAGATCCACAGATAAAACATTAATGAGAACTCTTCATATTTACCTTATCAACAGTATAAATCCTTGCACTAATGAGGAGCATGGAGCACTTTTTATATCAAGCTGTGGTGTTTGTTTACCTTTGCATGACACATTAGAGCCCAAAGTCCATGAAACATATCAAGGTCACTCCTTTGCTGGTATTCTCTGTAGTTGTTCGGCACTCAGATTTGGACATGTGAAGAGACACATCTTTCAGCATCAGCAGATTTAGAGAATACGTGCTCTGTTTTGAAATGTAGGAAAATTGATCCTGCAGGGCTGTTTACTTCATCAACATACCTTCAAGTGCTATCAGGGCACCTGCATGTTGCATAATTGCTATTTCTCTCTCAACCAAACATCAGCAAAATTTGTAGTAGGTAAAGGTATAATCATAGGGAGTGCTACAGCCAATTTTCACAGTTCATATTTAAAAAAAGAAAAAAGCTAATTAGCAAGATCTATTCTGGAGCCTACCTGCTCTCTTCCTTTATTAGATGCCCTCTGAACTGGGATTAGCTTTGGAAAGGTAGCTTATTTGAGCACAAGTGATAACCTGGTACATACATATACTTTCCTTTGTGTTAAGCTTTCATATAAACACTCACATAAAGAATTACTTAGAAATACTCAGTCTTCCCCAGTATTTTGTGAAGCTAGTTTTGTCTGCATGGGTTTGGTACAATAGAACAAAGCAAAGCAGTCTGAGCAGTAGTATGTTGCCCCTCATAAATTCTTTACCCAGCTGTTTTCCTAGCACAGTTGATGAGGCCTTAAAGTATCACAGCTGTTTAGAAAAAAAAAAATAAAAGCCCTCTTCTCCCAGTGAGGGCACCTTTGAGTTGAGCTTGTGACTGTGCAGTTAAGCCAGTGACCAGGTATGACCAGTCATCACTGGCATAAAGCAAGGATTAAAAACCAGGTCGGCCTTCATTAGCCAAGTGTCAGAAGATTGCAGATTACCTGCACTGAAGCAAAGCAGTTTTAGGTCAACACACAACACCACCAGATGGAAAGCATTTCCAAAAAGTTATACATTTAATAAGGACTTAAGTTAAAAAAAAAAAAGTAACAGTTTGGAGGCTACTCTACATTCAGGATTACAGATTTTAAAAGAAGAATTAAGCATTGCTATCCCCATTTATGGCTAAGCAAACCCATAAAGCAGAGACAGATGGCAAGATTTATCTGTAGTCACCTTACTGACTCATGATAGATTTTGAAACCTCACCAGGTCTTCAGCCTCACAGTTTAACACACAAGGCCTGAGTGACACTATGTCACTTAATACAGCCACTGATGGTAGGTATTCAACAGATATTTATTTAGTTTTATTTTCCTGAGCTCTTAAATTAGTGGGTTTTGGTTTTTTTACATGATTCAGTAGCACTATTTAATTCTATGTCCACATGTCCAAAGTTAGACTGCCCTATTAATTATGTTCTACTTCCTTGACCTTACTGAAGATAATCCTCTACTCCCTGTGATCTACAAATAGTTCCTTCCCATTGCCACAAGTTACAGCCTCCATTTCTCCAGGCAGAAGTCAAAGTTAACACAGCAGCAGTCACTCTACTAGGAATGCCTCCTTTGCAGGAAATGCTACATTTTCATAGCACAGTTAAGCTCCACAAGCAAGGTTTGAGCTTCCTTTACTCTTTCTGCCTGCCTATCACCTCTCTCTTGGCAATTTCATGCAAAGATTTGTACAGTATTGATCTATACAAATGAAAACTAGTAGAGCTAATCTAGGAAGATAAAAATGCAATGAGATTTCATCAAGTTAATTTTTTCTATACATTTCCCCCAAAAATATGCAAGCCTTGAAATTCTTTGTTTAGAAGAATTTTCCCCCCCTCTCGCTTTTTGACTTGCATTAATATAACAACTTCCTTGACCTGACCTCGTCCAACTGTTCTTTTTAAAACCCACTATGGTAGACTACAACATGCAGCAGTGCTGTCGCTCCACAGAAGGCTCTGATCTTCATTGGTGGACAAACGTATACTGCATTTTCTGTACCCATAAGGCAAAAGCTTTAGGAAAAAACACATCAGAATATTACTTTGGACAAAGAATATAAGCCTATTTTTTTGAAGTGTCTATTAAATCTTTCCTTTCACCATTTCCTTCTATTCCTCATGAAATTATTTTAAAAATACCAAACCAAAAATCCAAATTCTGAAGAGATTAAGAACCAACACAACTCCTCCCATCACCACACTCCAGGCTGAATGCTATGTCCTAGTCTCAGAATTTGGGCTCAGTGTCTGGCTTCATGTGCATCTTCAGTTGCACATTGATAAGGTGCTGCCCGACTACCAAAATAACAAGTCATATTTTAATTCTGTACATAACATAATGGTGAAAAGTAAGGAGCACTTGCCAGAATGAATGTATGGGTGAATAAGGATGCTTAAGGGTATGCAACAGTAAATAGACATTTCTCATGCGTCTGATCAGAGTGAAAACTATATTCCAGTTTATTACATAGCCTGCAGACATAAAATTGAATAGTAATTGTTTGAACTAGATTCAGCAATACCTACCACAATCCACTAATGAGAGACTTGTGTTGTCTTGCACTTCTGGATTAAGATTGTTGAATACATTGTACTTTCAGAACAGCAATAAGGATCTTTTACACTGCTCATGAAACACATGACACACAAGTTTACTAGCCAAACTAGTTGTTCTGCCTGGTTAAAGAATTGCAACATGAGAAAAGCTGAGACTAATTCAACTTCTACATGGCATGAGAGAAGTCTGCAGTCTAATTCAAGGCTATTCTGAGTCAACAGAGGACTTGCACTGATTTCAGTGGATTTTACTCAAGTCTATATTGAAACCAATTAAGAAAGTTACCAAGTTAGTCTCTATGGAGCAGTTTTGTGATAATTTTGTTTGTGGTTTTATTTGGTTTTGTTGTTTTGGTTTTTTTGTTTGGTTTTGTTTTTTTTTTTTTTTAAATCTGGTCCTGCTTTCCACTGAAAGTCCTTTTAAAACAACAGATCTTTCATATGTCTGTATAACATATACAAGAGCCAGATCAAAAAAAAGTACAGATCTCCACCTTATAAAAAGTTTTGAGAATGACTACAGGAAATTCGTACGACCTTAAACATCTAGCAAGAATATATACAAAGACTGATAAACTTCTTCAGGAGTAACTGATGCAGAACAACACCTGATGAAGTCTCTGGCTTCACAATCCGCTAATAACACCAAAGCACAAAAACGTAAGTATGAGTGCCAACACACATCAGCTTTATTATTTAGAGAAAGCAGAACATGCATTTATCATGGGCAACACTGACACATCAAAGTGCTGATTATATGCCACTGTAGGGCTACCCAAACTTAATTGCTCTATGGTTGTTCAACATCAATATTGCAAAAACATTGCAGACAGACCCTTGTTAATTCAAAGGAAAGGACATAGCTTTATATGTCAAAGATGAGGCTGCTGGACCAGAGACAAGACAGCAAGCAAGCTATACCAGGAAAACAAACAAACCCAGCAGTTTTAACTGCTTCCCCGCTGGTTCTGTGCAGGCCTTGTTCTTATGAGCAAATAATACCTTAAAGAAAGCTGGAGCAAAGCAAAAGCACAGTACAGAGAAGGCAGTAGAGTGTTACTGCAGACTAGCTTTCATTACATGCAAACCATGCTGAAAAAAGAAAAAGCAGGACCAGGATAAAATGAGCTATCCATGCTGGGAAGTTGCTCAGGTTTCTTTTAACAGTTACCACTCTGATCACTCATTAAAAGTAGCTACACTTCAGAGAGAAATAAATAAATAAAGGAAAATCCCAAACAACACGTGACATGCATAGATTTATCACTTCCCAATCACCAAAACCACAGTACATATCTGGAAACCAGGAAAGGAGGCACCATTACCCAGGACCAGACCTACAAAACAACAGCCAAATAAAAAAAACTCAAAAAAAGCAGGGCAGTATGGAAAATCAGCCCTTTTATGGCCATAGCACTTCAGAAATTATGCAGGTCTCCATAACCGTATAGCAGATAAGCAAAGAACAATACTATAGTCTTCACATCACTTATTTCCTAAGCATCGTTATTTGACACAAGACCACAATCATAAGAAAAGGCTTAGTCCAGAGACATCCTTCCATTCCCGCATGTTGTAACATACCATAATACGGTCCTGCTTGGAGTCTTAGCCATGAATTTCACAACTGCTGTTTTTCCTCTTGAAGGACTGGAATTGTATGTTGTGTAATCAGAGTTTTCCATATAATCAGAGAAGAAAGCTTCCCAGAACTACAGATAACTAACAAAATCGGAAAAATAACACCATAATACTGAATAACCCAATACCTCCACTGTATTTTCACTCTCAGCAGACTCAGGTGTAAGTATCAGTCAACAGTTGAGTTTACCCACAGTCATGGGTAAATGGGTGGACTAGACCACAGAGAAAGTGAGCAACTATTTGTAACCCAAAAGAATATCTGACAGTCAAAGCTCTTTCTCTAAAACACACAACAGCAGATCAAAACCAGAAAGAAACTAACTACAGAATATGTTTGCTTCACCACCATCATGATGACTGGTGTACAGGAAGACACGAAGCTGTTGGGCACAGCCTGTTCTAAGCACAAGGAAGTAGCTGCCTAGCCCTGGAAAACCCCATTTTGAACCACAGCTGAGGCAAGGAAGAAGCACTAATTTCCACCTGCACCCAGCAGCACCTGTGCCAAGAGCCCATCGCAGCTTCAGGCCTCTCCAGGTGCTTTATTTACAACCTCTTGGCTTTCATTTAAGAAGACTGACAGAAATGTTTTTCTAACAACAATATCAACAACAGCATCAACATCAACAACAAAAACATCAACAGGAGCATAATAAAATGTAATGTGTGGAGGCATATTTTTTTCTCTCCTTATATTTATGCTAGTGGCTTCATTATAGTCACTCTTTGCTTAACATGAAAGCATTGGGGTTCTTGTTGAAAGTATTAAGAAATACTTTGTTTTAAAACCAAAACTGATACATAGCTCAAGGCTGCTCACTATTGGCCTTAGAGCCTTACAACATGGCTTGCAAACCAGATATTTTTGTGAGAAATTGAAAGAACATAAAAGTGACCATTTTCCAAATAGATTTTCATTATTTTGCTTTTATAATTCTGCTCAAATTCTGGCATCTGTAAATGTACCAGATCTGACATTTACAGGGAATGCCTAACATTTGAGTGAGCCAATTATTTTTGTAAGAAGCATTGCTAGGTATTAATATGCATGGGTGTTTTCTAAAGGAAAAGATGTGTTCAGATCTATCATTTTATTGTCACTTATACATAGCAGGGCATGAGCTGCAGAGTAAAATTCAGTGAGGGGAAGAGAATAATGGTGATATGATGACAAAAGAATATGAAGTGTAACTGGGTGCTCTCCTTTCTTACACAATATTGTACCTGAGCAGTATTGTATTGTGTAGTATTCTTACACAGTACAACACAATACTGCTCCTGAGGCATAACACCATGCTAAGGTTTTAGCATTTTGCTATGGCTCCCGAGACGGAGCAGGAACTTAGATTACTCTCTGTACTATGTTTATTGTGGTTGCAAATACCCAGTGAAATGCTTGAAGAAAGTCTTATTACTTTATGCATGTAATCTATGTAAAATAAGGAAATGACATACTTGTATTCCCAAAAGTCAGTTCAGTCACAAGATTAATTAGACAAGGCACATTTACCCAAAGCTTTAGTATCCAGTGCCATAAATGTTTTTACTAAAGTACAAGACTGACACCAATGAAGGCCTTGATAGGATTACCACAGTAGCAGTCATATAGTTCGGCTGTGTATGTTTTCATGTTCATGTCTAATAAAAAGGGATTAGGCTGACTGATAATGTATCATGGCATTTGAAATATATCGTTGGCTGTTGATTACATCTTATTTAGTCTTGAGTCTCTTTTTGGAGAAATCCATTATTATCCATATACTTTTGCAATTGTCAAGGAACATTTTACAAACTAGTTACCTTTTCAAATTTGTTTATAACACCCTTTAAGTGCCCCAGAATGATATTTGTCATTCTGTGGAAGAGCTGCCTTACTTTTTTCACTTGCTGATGGCACAGTTGTCTGTGATTTACTTCTTATTGACAACACACTGGGGTAGAGCAGAAAAACAGCAAAGGTGTTTTGCTACTGAGTGAAAGGTATAAAACTGAGCTTTGCAGTAAACTGGTCCAGAAAGTCAGACCCAGGCAAGTCCAATGCTTATGAGCACAGTCCTATTAGGTTGGGGAGTCCAGGTTGCCAGATACACTCTTGGCTGCATTAGTTCCTTGCATTAAAGTAGCTAAAAAACCTAGTGTCTCTAAATGAAGTTAACCTAGTGGACCACCAGCGGCTTGACCCCGATCAACAACATCATCTCTCCAAGTTTAACAATGCATGGTTAATTTTTCAGCTGATACAATTCCACTATATTTTGTAGCAGAAACAGAAATCTTTGGTATTTTTGAAGTGAAAATGCTTCAGGTTTTTGGGGTTTTTTTGGAAACGTTTCTTTCACAGAGGGAAATAAGAACATAAAGCAGTGGGTCTGATGCAAATTACATGGTTTGGGCTATTTTCTCACAAGAAACGTGCCAATCAGAACACATTCTTGGTAACATATCCAAGACAGTTGGATATCCTATTAAGCTCAGAACATAGACAAAAAGTCTTCATCAAAGGACTTGTTCATTTGCATTGAGGATAAGTACTTCTGCAGCAGTATTCTCCCAACTTTCTCCATTCTCTTTAGACCGTGAAGAGATTGAAGAGTAGAGAACAAGAAAACCTCAACAAGTAGAATTGTAGTAGCTTGAAACCAGTCTTGTCAACTTGTATTGCTTCAGCACCATTGCCAGGAGAAGCAGGGCTTGTAGTGCAGCAAGGAGAGCAGCTGAAACCAGACTGTCATTACAATAGGGCACACAACCCTTGCATGCAAATTATACAGAAACTGGTGTCTGAAGTCACCACATCTCTGACAACAACCTCCTACAAGTATCCTAGGATTTGACAGTGTCTATGTGAATTTCAAGAAGTGGGAAAGAACACTTGAATTTTCTATTTGCAGGAGCTGGATATAGTCAGCTCTATTTAGTGAAAAATTGATGGAAAACACTGTGAGTTAAAATATCATTTCTGAACTGACTGGTCTCCTGTCAGACTCTCAGAGTGACTGTGCTTTAATTTTTTGTTTTCCAGTTTCATTAGTTGTCTCTTAATTGCAAACACTGCCTCAAATTTATAAGGCTGAGTAGAACAGTGTTGTTTGCATCAGTGCTTGAGAGCAATATCCACCTCAGACAACAGTAATAACAGTTGCTAAGAGATCTCAAAGGGAAAACACCCTTTTGATTGCAGCAGGGGCTGTGGGGAAGCTGATGGGCAGTTGAAGAAGGCTGAGAAGGAAACACATTGAAGATGATATGCCTATGAAAAAGAGGTTCCCATTCCTTTAGCACATTCAGATTTGCAATCATATCTCACTTTATTTGTAGGAAGCTGAAGAGCTACACACCCTGTTATAAATATGGACATGAAATTCACAGTGACATTGCATCAGAAGACATTTGTCAATAGAAACAGGAGCCTTTCCTAAGGACAAGGGAAGCTGGAGTCTGGTATAAAAGAATGGCTGCAGACCGGAAAGAAAGCACTGGAGTATGGGAGAGGTGGCTTCTTGTGCCACTACATTAAACTGCTGTCTTCAGGAATGTAATTCCTAGCATTCTGATTCCCCTCTCTGTTTAAGCCAGTTCTGTTATCAAGGAAAAGAAAATATATACCAACTTCTTTTTTTCTTTTGTTTGTTCTGGCACTTGCACTTCTATGCCAGTGCCTGTCTCCTGTGTTAAACATGCTGCTCCTCCCTGCCCAGCAATGCTCTTTGTTGCCACCTTTTCAGTTGCTGCTGGCACTTTTGCTAATAATACTTGTGCTAATGTAATCACACTCCAAACATAGCAAGGGCAACACTGACACCCCTACCTAGTATTTAAACAGACAAACTCACACCAGTCTGGAAATATGCAGATTGCCTGCAGTGTTGTGCCAATGGCAGCAGGAGGGAAACACCCTTGATTTGCCCTGGTAGCCTGGGAAAGGAGGAGTGAAGCCAATACCAGCAGTGTCCCACTAGAGCAAGGTCTGGATAACCACAGGGCCCTGTCAGGCTTATACACAAAACTGCCTCCCACAGTCCAGCTGAGGGCATTTTCTGTTGTAAAGTAGGAAGTGGGTAAATAGAACAAAACAAGGGGTGGGATCCAGCTGGCTTGCATTTACTTACGGCTCTCTGACTGATTTTGCATATGGCTTAGGGAGAAGTTTGTTGCTGTTCAGCTTCTCTGTAAGCCAGGTACAGTGATACTCCCCTCTGTTTGTGGCAGAGTTGAGGGGCATAGTTTCATAATCTGCATTGGAATTTTCACAGAAGGGCTATTAGTACATCAGCTACAATATTCCATTTACATCTGGTTGTGAAGGGAGATACGGAAAAAATCAAAAAAGTGTTAATCAAGTGCTAATCTTGCTGCTAATTATTTTAACTGCTTACATTTGGAATTTCTGCATATGTTTCTTTTACTTTCCTTCTCTAAATGGGAGTAAAATGTACAAAAGGGCAGGTATTTCCTCCTTTCTGGTCCTACTCCACCTATTTATTGGCACATACTACGTGCCTGGGAGTTTCATAATGGGAATTGGAAATGGAATTAAAGAAAAGGAAATTGCTACAAATGAAGCAATTTCCTGGGTGTAAACAGTGCTTGTAATTTTAAAGAACAGTTTTAACATAAAAACATATTTTGTTCTGTCAAACAAGTGTGATGATTTTTTGCTAGATGCTCTTTAGCTGAGAACAAATAACCTCATTATGATTGCTGATGATAGAAAAGCTGAAGGGCTGAACTCTGAAGTCCTAATTTGGGCAAAACTCCAGAACTTCAGTGATAGTTTTGTCTAAGTGATCACATTAGGATCTGGTCTTGGCAGCTCCAAACCCTAATGTATAACAATACACCCTGGACTAACTTTTCAAAAATTTGGTAACTTGCTTTAAAAAAATAAAGCGAGACTGGAGGATCTAAATCCCATTGACTTCTACCAAAAGTAAAACTTAGTGCCTTGTTTTATGATGCCATTTAGACACCCAACTGTCTGCACTAAGTATTTCCTAGCATCTCAAATGCATGGCTTCAATAAGCACTGGGCATCTGCCTCATCCAACTTCTGTGAAAGACCCACTCTGGCTGCATCATCATTTATGACAGACTGTGCTCTTTAGGCCACAGGCACTGTCTTGCTGCAGCAATGCCCTCCAAGAGCTCCTATTCACCATGGGAGCTTCAGAAAACATTGAAGAATGCTGCCTCCTGGTGAGTGGCAGGCCACACATGCCATTCATTGTGTTTAGTTACCCAAATGCCTTTGAAAATCCATTCCCCAATTCTTTGAAATAGCAATTTAAGCCTCTACTCATTTAAACCTCTTTAATAATTTTGCTCCTGTTTATTTCAGCATTGAGGGCTGGATCTTGAGAACAGGTCTTCATATCTGTGAGTAGCTTTGAATGCAAAAGATTCAGTCAATTTGTCAAAAGTATAAGAGACTGCTTGAAGTTGCTGGATGAACTAATACTTTCTGAACACCTTAGCAGATAACCCTACTGACCAGCCTACAGACAGATATGTTGATAGTTACATTGCTTTGAACAGTTAGGGTTAATTTCAGTCTTCTGAGAAGTCTACTGAAGTTACCTAGCTGCCATGAAGAATGAATTTGGTGGCGTTTATTTTTTACATATTCTACAACTGAAAAGAGTAGGAGTATTACATCTGCAAACACTGTCTCCTGCCAGTATGCATAATTCTTTTTTTGGAAACCCTTTGAAGATTTTGGATCCAATTTAAAGGTATTGAATTCCATTTTAGTCTTTGCTCTTCCAAATCATGTGGCCTGGTGAATATGTACACCATACAGACATAAAACATCAATGTCAAAAAACATCAGAGAACGTATCCATTGCAATGTGTGAAATGAATTTCACCACCACAGACTGATGTATCACTGAGGCATAATATTTGGTTAGTTGACTATCATAGCAGCAAAAGTAAATCATACTTCAGCAATCCTGGATGTACTAGAGGTAAGAAAATCATTCATCCAAGAATAATCAACTTCTGAAAATCATTCACAGCTGCTTTAACTGAGCACAATGCACCAGCAATTAGTTGTGCATCATTGCTTTCAAATTGCACAAATCTGACTGCAGTAGGGGTGGTGAACATTTGTTAAACTAGGTTTTATATGAAATAAGAGATCACCTGAAGGAGGAATATTACTGGAATTTACGTTTCAGTTGTAGAATGTCTCCACTTAGCTTTCACAACTAATGATGTCATAGATCAAAGATACTGGGTATCTTAGAAAGCCCTGCTGGAGAGATACAATGAATAATTCAACATTTGCAAACCAGCTCCTACTCTTATTTGTAGAGTGATTAATAAGAAGCTATTCCATTGAAATCAAAAGAAAATTTTATTCCAGTGTGAGGGATCCCAGAATGAGAGAAACAGACTGCACCCATGGTTCTACTGCCTTTACAGTGGGTGTCAGGCCCAGATTCATTTGACCCAGGTTAAATGAAACACCTAAGCTTTAAAGCTATCTTCTACAGTCCATGAAGAGAGGCACTTTGAGAGGGAAGAAGACTGCAAACTATACAGAAGATTAAGGCAGCTAAACTCCTAGCTTGAGAATCTCATTGAAATATTTGATGATAGACCAGATGGATTCAGTGCATACACAGTAAAGACAATGAAAACTTAGATCTGAACAGTAACAAAGTGTCTGCATTTGGATGAAGTACAAATGAGAGTACTATTCTTTTTTATGAACATTTTGCAATAGCAAGAGGAAACAAGCCTGGTAGTATTTTGTAATAGACTTTTATGTACTTGTAGAAAAAAAAAAGAAACAAGCAAATCCATGAAGACGTAGCTATTAAAGGCCCAGTTACAGTCTCATAAAATCTGTAGTTGGATTTTACCAAGCATCACCATTTGGGACTCTCCAAAGAATGTACACAAACTCCATTCTCGGATGCACATGTCAGTCTTTACTGCCAAACACATGAACCACTGTGTTCTCCTACTGTATTTGGCTTCAGTCCCATAGGAAAGTTTCCGGTTGATGCCCTTTCCTTGCTTTCCCAGCCATATTTGTCTCATGAGCTTACTGAAGAAGGGACAAAAGAGCCAAAAGAACCTAAGAACCACCAGAGTAAAACCTTGTCTAGCAAGGTGTCTTGTTAGATATGGAAGGCTGTATCTTCTAATATCAGAAGTCTAGTTACTCATTTCTTGCAAGCCTAAACCAACTTTTTGTTATTTTTTGTTTTAAAGAGGGACTTATACATGGCTCCTTATGTTTTTGTGGACATAGTCATGTACAAACACTAAATAATTTCATCAGTCCAGCCAGGGTTTGTGTACATTTTACATTAAGAAGCTTGCATTACTAAAAGAAGTATACACAAAGGTCAATGCTGCCATTTTGGACAACAGAAGAAATCATATTGGGGCATGATAGGCCAAAGTAGCTCAATTAATTATTTTCTATTGTAAAATTAGAGGCCTCTTGGAAATACGTTTACACAAGTTACATAAAGACAGATACTACAGGTTTTTAACACAACTCAAATGCAAAGTAATCATAATCATTGCCACTTTTTTTTCAGCTAAGTCAAAACGTGGACAAAATTATAAAAAATGTCAAATGGTAATATGCGCTGCTCAAACCTTGGAGTACCTCTTCAACATTTGGACTTCTGACTCCAGTGAAGTCAATAGGAGCACCAATTACAGCAGACAATAACCTGAGGGAGTACACAATGGCCAAAATTAACTCTGAGCAGGAAATGCTTATAAAAGGATAATCCTTAAACACAGAAGAATAAGGAAGCCTCAGGAAGAACAGCTCTTTCCACATGACCACTAAAGAAAAAAAAAATAGTATGTAGTGTAGAACTTGAAAGATGGTAGGAAGATTTCTTTTCTGGAGACTCTCTTTTCTGGCATTTCTCTTTTTTCTGATCAACAGAGAGAGCAGTTCACAAGAAAAATGAAAAATTAAATTAAGTATATCACAAAGTCTCAGCTATAACATATCACTGTGGGCAGTGTCATGAGTAGTTCACACAGGCTCAAAAAGAAGCTTTCAGGTGCTTTACATTATTCTACCTGCTCTGGTTCTGTGCCATGATTTGGGAAGACTGAAGCATGACAATAAACTTCTGATGGAACTTAAACAAGAAGTAACTGATCTCTTTATAAAAATACAAAGCTTGATACAAAACCAGCTTCTATTCAACAGCTGAAAAAGAAAAAATAAAGTACATGGTTACTCTCACAGTCACAAATTATTTGTGGCTCAAAGCTTACTTCCTCTATACTGATCTTCTCTCCATAACTTTCTTTTTACAGTCTCTTCCTATTCTTGTCTTCACTTCTATCCTACTACTCATCCCAGAGACAACCTCCCCAGTCTTAAAGCCTCAGATGATTTCTGACTTTTCATTTAAATTCTTCCTTCAAACACCATTCTTCCCTGAAGCTATCTAAGAATGCTTTACTTTAACTCCTGCAACCTCACTGAAATGATTCTCATCCTTGGTCTGCTCTTTTGTATGCTGCTTGTATGAATGGCCCATTCTTTTTTTTCATAAGAAATTCTTCAGCAGTCTCTATATCCATTTATGCTGCTGTGCAGGAGCTGTTTCACTGACACTGCACAAGTGAGTAATACATCTGGGTAAGTTAATAGAAAAGCCCCAAATTACAGTAGACCATTCAGTAAAAGCAATAATAAGGAGCAATAAATACCATTATCATTTATAATTAGAATATATACACTATCCACCAGTCTGGCAGTTCAAAAGAAAGCCAAGTACTACATCAGTAGGCTGTTTTGTTTTGAATAATTAGTTTTATAAGAGAACATTGATCAAAGGCATTGGTAGCAAGTTTAGTGAAGTGTTCATCATGTACAAAGTCGCTTGAAAATTGCTCAGACCTGAACTCAGCTCAGCCAAAATCAGGTAAACCATAAATAATCAGGGTTAAAGATGAACTGTCAGATCTGAACAAAGGAATTCCACAGACAGGAAAGCATGGCTACAATCTTGGTAGCAATGGATGGTTTTTAATGAGGACCTTCGCAGGACTTCAGAACTTCACTATCAAAATAGTGGCACATTGTATCATGCGTTCTGAACAGCTGCTTACCTCTTGGCTGCAGCGACTAGTAGATATGCTGTAGAAAACAAAGTTGATTGTGCTACTTCTTCATACAGCAAAATAATTTTCAAGGGAGGAAGAGCAGGTCACCTGTGTGAAAACTCTCCAGTGCTACAAGAAACCTACAATGACAGAAGTGCAAAGTCTCTTCGTGTCAACTGGTTTAATGAAAAGATAGTGAAATATTAGACATATGGAGAAAAGTTCATAATATTTTGCTGTGAACAGAGAAAACAGTTCAGGCTTTCTGGAATAAGGTCTCTTCTGCTCATTCTGCTGAAACATAGGGCAAGTTCTCATCTCTTGCTCCAGGCTGCCCAAACAGCTTCCTGTAGAAACTAAAGTTTAGTAAATAGTTGCCTTCTACGTTTTTGTGGGTTAACAGCTAGCTAATGAAAGGTTCCCCTAAAGTGAGTGAAAACATTAATATTTCTCTCATGAAATCTCCTATATTTGTGAAAAACCTGTCACAATAAGCCTTTCTGTTCTCCAGAATTGCTGGCAAAAGATCCATTCAGGACAATCTGTGATACTGGTTCATTCTATGCAGACATGTTTGGTAAGGAAGTAGACTGGAAGCACTAACGCATTTAAGTGAGCACTTGTCAGAGATCAGTGATTTTTGATCCTCACCCATTGGACTGAAAGAGATTGTATCCCCCTGCCAAGCCTTAAAGTAATTCTGACTTGTATGCAGTACTGCATAGTTTTGACCTTCTAGAACAGTCTACTTAATTACACATAACATTTTATAGCCAATATTTCTTGTACTCCTAATTAGAGGTAAACAGTTTTCCAAGTACATAAGACCTTTTTTTTCAATATAGACATAAACGCAAAATTTCAAGTAATTCAACATGCACCTGCTGAACTCATTGTAAGTATATTAATTCCTTATTCCTTTTTCTGGGGATCAGAGGGAGAACCACCTGTGCTAACATAAAATTGTTCTCTACCAAATAGTTGTTCCAGTGATATAATCAATAAAAGTAAATTAAAAGAGGACAAAATAAATGCTGCTTGAATTACTTTCTAGACCCTAGGAACAGTTAAAGTAAAGCTCCTTCCAGCAATGTAGCAAATGCTAGCATTAGTCCTCTTACTCTTTTAATGCCACCACCAACAAATTGGCTAGTATTTGTCACTAAGAAAAAGTAACACTTTCTAATTCTTTGTTGAAGTTCACATTCAAGACAAAACTCCAAGGAACTGAATTTGACCTTGAACCGATTCCAAAAATTTGGCTTGTGCACTCCCAGTTGAAAGAAAAATCAGGGATCCTGGCTCAAGGGTGAAATGGAAGCCTTGTTTGAACTATAAAATTAGTGCAGTTTGAGAAAAATGACTGTATAGTACAGGAACATATATTAAAGGTAAATCATGAAAACAATGAAGTTTTTTTTAAAAATAAAATTACTTTCTGTTAAAAGTCAATTATTTTGCTAGAAGGTCAAATATATTTTCAGTAATATCACTGTTCACTAGTAGACCATGAAGACCTGTACACGTCTGAAATATGTAGATCTTTTAATATGCACAACAGAAACTGGATGTTGGAACAGTGTCAAACAGTCTCTGCAAAATTACAATGCAAGCCGGACCCCATGAAGTAATCAAAGTCTCAGTTTATTAAAATGTGTTATTTATGACTTACAGAAAATATTTCTTGTCTGTGAAAGAGAAATGAGTTAAGAATTAACCCTTTTAATATTAAGAAGGTTTCTTTTTTTCATTAAACTTACAAATACTGAATTTTATTCATAAAGCAGGCAAAACAGAGATGCCAAGTCTCCCACATTATCATGCACTGGATTCATTCTCTAGCTAATAAATCTTCTGATTCACATATTCTTTTTACAGAATCATAACGTCTTACCCTGCTGGCTAGGGTTGCTGACATCCTCTAGGTAAAGATTGCCTTGGCTGCTGGCACTGTATGGCACTGTACCATAATTACAACTGAGCAAACAGTGATTTGAAGGGTTGCTTTAAAATGGTTAATGGTTGTCTCAGACCAATGGTTGTCAAGATCTGTTGTCAAAAGCAAGATAAAATAGGTTGGGTCCTCCTGGATCAATCTAGTCAGCACGAACACTTGCTTTTCTTGTAAAAAAAAAAAAAAAAAAGGCTTGACAATCTTATTTTGTTTATTTTAGGGTCTAGTCTTTCTGTTCACAGTTGTATCTTAGCCAAAAAAATTTAAGGACCAGTATAACACTCCCCACCCCTGATACTCCCTATATTTGGTCAGATGCAAAACCAGCAATAATAAATTTGGAAAGCTTGGATTCATCTCACCTGACTTAAGAAACTTGTGGCCAAACTCTGTCCCCACAAACACATGCAGCCTGCACCAACTGCTATAGTAGCATACTATTCCAGCCTGAAGGCAGAATTGTGCTTTCTAGATAAACCCCTTAGTCTTGATCAACACAGACTGGGGAAATTGAGCAAAACGTCAGTCATTGCTTGATATGGCTCTGCTGTCATGGACTCTAATCCAACAGAGAGCCTCAGGATATGGCACTACTGCATGGTAACGATGCCTGGTTGAGGGAAGACATTTGCACCTCTCATACATGGATACATTCTCACCTCCTTTATTTCAGTTTTGATGCATAACAGTTTTTAAGATGACTTGGATTTTGACGTGGCATGTTAATACTGCTTTTTCAGGTAATTTGATGCTTTGTTCCTTATTCCAAATTCAGTGTTTCTGCAAAAGTTGAAAAAACCACATTTTTACATAAAAAGAAATGTAGAAAAATCATATTTCAACTTAAACATAATTCACAGCACAAATAATTTCAGTTAATGATTTCCTAGGGTTTCCTAATTAGGACTGCTTGGTTCAATATCTCCTGACTAGATCAGGTGACAACTAGGTGACAATTGCATTAATATGATCAGCAAGTCCTAAGTCCATCCAGAACAAATGTAGAAGATGCAGGAGATATGCGCTACTCTCAGCGTTTGTGTACTAAAATACTGCTGTCGGAAAGGAATAATCCTGAATATCTAAAAAGTCTTGAAGTATTAACTTGTTATGTTCCAGTAAGATGGCAACTTTAAACCATTATTCTGTTCTCTCCCATGTTAATTAAGCGTGTATTTGAAAAGGGAAAGGCTGGTTTCAGGCAGGGGAAAAAAGGCTCATGAACAGGCTTTACTAGTCTTAGCACAGCAGCAGCAATCTGGCAATGCCAATGATAGAAATAAAGAAGACTCTTAGCATCTGGCCACAGTTGTGCGTAATTTTTAGATTTTTAAAAGTATCTTAAGTCAGTCTTCTTATTCAGCTAATGTGGTTATATTAAAGGGCTGCATAAAACATACAATTAGTCAATGAAATAGCCTTGGTCTAGTGATTTTTTTGTTCGAATAAAGGAAAACACCTTTAACAAATAACAGTTACTTGCACTATATCTGTTCAGTGACGATTTGTTGGTTTTCTTTAAAGTCACAATGTTGAAATGATGGTGGGTTTAACACTTTCCAAATGCTTTTAAGTCTGAATAGTTCAGACCTGAAGTAAGTCTTCCCTTAGGGATTTAATGTATTTAATTATCTCTGAAGTTTTATCCATCATAATAGCTAAGTGAAATCATTGCTCTTGTATAGAACAAAGGGAAGCCAAACATATAAATCAATATTTGATTTTTTAAAGTTATTTACTGGAGTAATGCGTGACACAATGAAACAGTAAAAGAATTCCCAATCATTATTTTTTTACAAAAAATGAACAAAAAGGTATTTTTAAATAACAAAATTCAAGGTTAATTACTCCAGAGAGATGGAAATGTACTCAGCAGTATGGTGAGAGAGACAGAAAGATGAACAATGGAGACTTTTAATCACTTTTGCATTAATTCCAATCACAGGGTCAGGTAGGACTTGACTGGTCGCTGCTTACATAAAAGGGATCTTGAGCTTGCCTCAAGTCACAAAAGACTTTCACAAAAGCCCAGTGTAGCTAAACCATTTTGTGAGTATCGTTCCACTAGGAACTTCATACTTATTCTTTTCTTTGTGGTCACATCCTAATGCAGTCTCTGGAGTTTTGAAAGGGCATGGGGAGATCAATGGTTTTCCAGTTCTATCCCTTAACCAGTGATAGCCTTTCATCCCCAAGATGCACAAAACTATAGATCCCAATGCATTCAGAGTCTGAAACCACATTTAGAATCAGTTCCTGCCTTTTAGCAAAAATGGGATTTTTCTTATTATTTTCCCCTATCAGTGTAGGGGAAAAGGGCTAGAGGAAAAGATAAAATTTCCAGTCCTTTTCCAAAAATTTAATGTGGTCTGGAGCCACTTTGTGTGGCCCAGTCCTATGCATTCTAACTCCTGCTCTCCTATCCAACACTCCAGTCTCTCTCCAAGCCAAGATCCCAGACCAGGTTTCTGTATTTTCTGCTTCTCCAGTCACGCTTGTCCACATCCTGCAAGGCATACGTACACCACGGTCTCATTGTCCATGGGCTCTGTGGCCTGAACATCATTAAACTTGTAGCCTTTACCTGTGATATGTGTCTATGATCACTCTCTACGTCAGAAGGCAAATACCCCAGCTGCAGCCTTCTTCCCCTCACCCCTGGTAAACAACTTGTGTGTCCCTATCCTTCCCTCCACGTTACGAGACTTCTTGTGAGGCCCTGACCCCTGTATGGCCTGATGTAGCCTGTCACCTCCTGACACATCAGATAGATAAGATCAAATGAGAGAGGCCTGGGGTGTGCTAAGCTTCAACTTGCTATCTGTAATTTGGCCACCTCTGCCTTATGCACATAAAACGTGTAAGAATAGCTTATTTCAGCCAGTGTATTGTTTTGAATTCCAATTAGCACACAAACACTATATCACATCTCATTAAACTGCACACTACTACATCCACAACTTCTAAAACATTTGAATGTAACTTGTGAACTGTAAATCCATATGGTATTTGGGGGATTACATAAAGGTTGCAGAACATGTCAATTTACTTATTACTTAGATTCCTAAACTTTGTTTAATGTTACATAAATTTCCTATCATTTTACTAAATATGCAATCTACAAGGGATATAATTTGAATCATTTCCCAACCAGGCATAAAAAAAATGGATTAAATCTCAAGTACATTAGTCAACGTTTGCCTTTTGGCATTAATTCCTTGTTCCCCCCCCACCCCGCAGAGTGGTGGTGCTTGGAGCTAGCTGTCACTGGCGGCCAGCTGTACTGCCACTGAAGCTGAGAGCTGGAGCAGCAGTTGCAAAGGAAACTTATATCAGCATTACAGCGCTGACGCACCATTCTTGGAGTCAATACTGGCACAAAAGTGCAGTAACAAAGTGGAGAACGAGGATCTGAATTCTGCCTAAATCTCACATCCCTCCTGCAATACCTGTAATTCGTGTATTTTACCTCCAGGATTTGAGGCACTCAGAGATTAGCAGGGCCATGCCCTGTAGAGAGACACAAAGGCAATGCCACTCCTCTGATAAGGAAATTCAAAGCATTTCCTTGGATTTATCAACTCCCAAAGTTTCCTGGCCCATGCAATTTTTGCCCGTGTAGGGTATGATCTAGCTCTCATCTCCTATGCTATTGCAAAAGATACAAAGGCAAATGCATTACCCCACAAACACGACATGGAGAGATTTGATAGAAATTAGCAATCAATATTTTATTCTGCTGGATATTACTATTGCTGACAACAGTGGAATAACAGCTTTATAAAATGAGATCCATATGGAATCCCAAATTAAAAACAAGAAAACTGAGGCATATGGAGGAAAACAACTTGCACGCCTTCACAAAGGGAACCAGGACTCCTCAGGGAGTAGAATCCAAGAGTCCATGTCACAGAATCACCATTAGATGTCATACATTTGGTAAACATTGTGATCAATAAATGTAATCTATTTCAGATATGCATTGGGAAACATCCTGATTAGCATTCTTGTTATTTACTGTGAAGAAGATGCAGTGAAGGACCATAAAACTGTGCCACATATTGCAGGATCAATTCCAGATGAAAGTTGGAAGAAGTAGAAGCATAAGCAAAAACTGACCAAGAAACAGGACGTTATGTACATTTACCACCAACACCTGGAGACACATTCAGCTGAAGTAAAATAAATTATCCCAACCAGATTGTTAGAAAGTGAGTTACTGAGCTGTTTTGTTTTTTTGTTTAAAGGTAACCCTGCAGCAATTAGATACCAATCACATCACCACCACAAAGTTACAAACAGGAAAGGAGCCACAGTCCAACATATGCACCCAGGTTTCTTTAATCCTTTTTCCTTTCAGGCAAATTCCAGACTATTCCCACCTGCCTGCTGTACCCTTGCTGATCAATTATCTTGTTGAACTGAAAGTGAACCTGCCGCAAAGGGTTAAGGTGGCTGCACAGTGACAGAGTCAATTGCATGGAAAACAAGATGTATAAAACTCTCCAGAGAAGAAAGAACAGTGGTAATAATACTAACGTCCAGCTTAGCAGGTGTCTAACATGGACTATTTGTTTTGTTTCATTAAATACAAGGCTCATCATGTAGTGAAGTGTAAAAACTTCAGTAGTTTTAAAAAGGATTGAGGTGTTACATTTTAAAGACTACTTCTTTAACAAGCCCTAAAAAAATATCAAGAAGGGTGCCATGGGCACAATACCTTCCCGAGCCATCAGCTTATAGTTTTAGAGCATTTAGGGGAAAACAACAGCTACCTCACAAAAAAATATGCCCATTCTTTGGAAGGTGTAATAAGAGACTTGAAATGTGAAGTTTTTTTGGCTTCTACCCTCAGAAGGGACATTGAGGAAACCAGGAGAGGTGAAGTTTATCAAGCTAAGTTTCTGCTGTCTTGACACTGAACTGCAAGTGCCACACTGCACAGGCCACCAGTCACTCCTCAGGAATCATTCTCCACTTGGCTGCTTTGATAACAGTGCCAGTAAAAAGGGCCATTTAGAATAATAGTAATGGTTATATTAGGACATCTGTGCTCTGCAAGCAGCATCCGGCATGACCTTCCTTACAGAACTCGCTAAACTTTGAAACATAAAAAATTTCTGTCACTGCCAACTTGGACTCATTTTGAATTGGCTGTCTGCTTTTGTATACGATCTGTTCTTCTGTAAAAATCTGGAATATACAGGTTAGGACACTGCATAATTGATAGTGTTCAAAATTTTGAAAGTTGTACTTTGGATTCAGATTCTCTCTGATTTAAATTGTAGT
>JANZLQ010000037.1:1260078-1271571 GCA_026212715.1 Elanus axillaris
ACTTTTTTTTTAAAAAAAAGGCTTTCCAGAAAAAGATTATATTTTATTTTTGCAACAGCACTTGGTTTTCAAGAATTCTGTCACTGGAATTTGTGAGGATTATCTTGATCTGGAAAAGATTCCCCCTTCCTTCATTCATACCTTGGGCACGTACTAACAAGTCATGGTATTTAATGAATGTCAGAGAACAAATCTCAGCTAGCAGCATGCTGATAGAGTACTGGCATACAGTGGTGACGTTTTATCTTCTGGGCCAGACTGATATGCCATATGGTTATGCATGCCATCCTATACCAACTCAACTTAAACTGAAGACAATGGCAATGGAGAATTTTAACACTCATGATCTCATGAGAAAACGAACCTGTCATTTCACAACAAAGTAAAGCACTAACAAGTATTTGCACTGTCCTAGCTATAAACCTAAAAATACTTTTCAACAGATATGATTAATATGCTGGTTTTGTGGTATTGCCAACCCCTCACACTTTCAAAAGTCATGAGTCAATCCCCAAAAGCTCATCAGACAGGCTTAAAAGAGATCTCTCTCTCTTTATATATAAATGTAGGTATATATAAACACACATATGGATTACTATTTGCCTTTGGGATATTAAATCTTGAGGACTGTGGATTCATTTTCAAATTTTCAAACTTTTTTCTGCAACTAAGGGAACTTAAGTAACTATTTTTAATAAGCAGATGAAATTATAACAGATTACGTTCAGAAACTAACTCATCTTTAAAATAGAAAACAGTATGTTCTGTAGTACAATGGGATTTGGCAAAACAATTAAAGATGCTGTACAATTCAAATTATTGAAATTTGAGACAATATTTCTGGATGGCAGTTTTTAAGGGGCAGCTTCAGGAGTTCTGTTGTTCAGCAGCAAGATCACAGCTGAGATCAGGCTTCTTTAGACAGGATATGAAACTGCCTGGTTGATCAGAAATTACACTTTTTTTTTACACAGAAATTCTGATGGATTATAATTATAGTCCACATGTTTTCCATTTAAAAGATAGCAATTATTTGACAGTAAGGGTTAAATACAAATAACTGACAAACTCAAATAATGGACCAGTGGGGATCATTGTGATTTAAGTAAAACATGTACATTTCTTTCATTTTCTTTACAAAGGTTAGGATGACCAGTTAGCTCTGATGAACAGTTTGCTTAGTGTGGAGTCTAAACAAAGACTGTTCTAATGAAAGGGCATCCGATCATCTTTATTATTAAATTAGTAAGTTAAAAGCCTCCAGAAGCCGCAGAGAATGAGTATGGATTCATCATCATAATTCCTTCAAGAACATCCTACCCTCAGTAAAGCAGTAATCACACTGGAAACTTCTTCAAGTCAGACCCTCTGGAGATATGGAATACTTGCTCATTTTGGTTATGTCAAAACATAGTACTAGAATGGTTTTCTAAACAAACTTTTTTAATTTTAGAATTTTCCAGTAAACCAACATATTAATAACCAAAAGAGTTAATGTAAACCTAAGCCTCCTCCAAATACCCCTGAAGTCAAGGGAAGTCTTTACTGATTTTAATCATGCCCCAAGTGGAGTTGGAGAGACAGTGCTCAGGATGGCCATGCACCAGTTTCTGAAGTGTTTGCGCAGATATGCCTATCACACTGTGTGCTGGATTTGAATTGATATTTTTTCCAAGAAAGGACATTACGATTTTTCACTGGGTTATTGCATCATCAATCAAAGACATTTAAAATATTTGCAGGTATCAGCGGCTACAGTCTCTAACCTATGTGAAGTGGCCAAAATTACTGTTCTATGCTGAAATGAGACATAGAGTTCAAGTGATTGTCCAGAAGACTTGAGTCATTCTCTGAGCTCTGCACAAAGCAAAGGCAGAACTAGAATTTGGCACCTCCATTTCCCAAGACTTTAGTGGTCTTCCCAGTGGTACTGAGCTCCTAGAGGACACACAGGGAAGTAAGCTGCATTAAACTGAATTAGTGGTTTTGAATATATTTTTTTACACTTGCTAAAGTGCAACAAATGCCCTGTTGATTCTCTGTTTCAGTAGTAAAAAGGTGTTAATTCTATACATGTGCCAATTCTGTTCATGGAATTTACACTTTGAACATGACTTAACTTTGAGTTTCCCAGTTTGAACAAGCCATCAGATAACTTTGGATTTTTAAGGTATTTAGTGCTCTTATCTTCCCCTAATTTGATACAGTCCCCCTTTTCAATGAGCACTGAGGATACTCAGCATCCTTTCCAGATTCATTTGTTGTCTTACAAAATCAAGAAGATATCGTTCAGATTCATGTAGATCCGCATAGCAGCAAACAGCCACTACTGTTCCGTAATAGGTAATGTGCAGCAATATGTATCGACACTGACACTCTGAAAAGACTGCAGGTGCTGCTTTTGCCTTTTTTTTTTTTCCTTCTGTGTGTGTCTTTAACATGTTTTATTTTTCTTAGGGCCAAAGAGCTTTCATTTACAGTGCTACATTTGCACAGGAGATACAGGGATTTCCTACACCCATTGTGCATAATAGAAATTCTGGCACTAGAGCATGCAACTCCCACACTACTACTATATTTGTCTAAAACAAGCACAGGCAGATCACAGAGACAACAAACTGTGATAATAGAACATTATGAATGTGCAATACACCTTCCAAGTATTTGGAAATGCTTTCCTACAACATCTCAGCAACTGTGCCAGAAATGTTGCTGTTTGGACTTATGGGATTGATCTTCCATGTCAGATTCTGCAATGTCATATACATCTGAATAAAGGGGACCAAAGAAAGTTAAACAACTGATCCAGTTAGAAAAATCACTATTATTAACAGAGAACAGCACTGTGAGACTGAAAGAGCAACAACATGGGCCCCTTCGCAACACAGACACATCAGAGAAAGAACTTTCCATAAAGAGACAAGAAATAGGGGAAACAAATGCACACAGATTTACTAGACAGTAGTTGGGCATAAGAAGTATTCCCCTAGAACATTAATTTCATATGCGTGCTTCCCTTTTTTACTAAAAAAAAATGAATCACAAAACTGCCATCAGTCTGTAATAACTTTTGTTCATTACTGTACAGGACTAGATACAGGAACTAGCCTAGAAATAATGGGCTCTGTGACTGTAAAGAGTTTGTTAGTCTCTTTATTTTTCCATCATCAGAACAGAATGACAAATTTGCTGTTGCATTTTGTGTTTGCTAGTGAAATCACTAGATTTATATATTAAGAAGACACACAAGAAGTTCATATTTTGATATGACATCAGAATAGATGAAACAAATTATCAACTCTGCCAGCAGCAGACCTAATTCAGTTTGATTGGCCTCTGATTGCTGGTTCATGGCTGGACTTCCAGTGGTCTCAAAATACAGAACTTTTTCTGCAGCTAGGTCATTCAACCTCTGCTACTGTCTCTTCCAATACTAGTAAAGTCTCTTACATTTGACCAGGTATTTTTGTGAAACCTGAAGGAACTTTGAAAGTGTTGCCCCTTGACCAAATCTGGCTAGAAATAAGTTCAGTATCAGAAACTGGTGGGGAAATCCCACCAGTTCCTTAGAAAATGAGCTAAAAAGATAAATGTTGAAGAAGTGAGGAAAATGACAACAAAAAGTCTTTCTGTCTTTCTCAGCTATTAAACCTAACAGTCTACATACAGTTTAATTGCTTACTCTGTTTTCAGTTTTGAGCATATGCTGTTGTAATCATCAAGTAAAAACAGGGTTTAGGTATGCAAGATAAGTTTGTGGATAAAGTGAAAGAAAAAATGTTGAGGCATACTATACCTTGAGTATTTACATTCCTGTTTTTATAATTATCTTAATTAAAGAGTAATTATTTCACTTACAGATAGGCTTATCTCTAACATGAAACTACCTGTCTACCATAATAAAAATTGAAAAACATAAAAATTGCATTTTTTTACTGCCTTTAATAGCTGTTCTGTACTTTAAATGCTGTCTTCACCACAAGGAAAATACATTGTTATACTCACTTGGTATTCATAGTTTGTAAAAAGCAGTCAGGTTGCTAATAATGGAAGCAGGATTTCCAGAAACACAGAATTAGTTGGCTAACAAAAATATGCTTTCACCTTATGTGAAATAAAAGACAAAACCATAAACTGCTAACAGAGGGTTAGTCATGAAAATTTAAGACTAGCCAACAGTGAAATGAGGACTCACAGTCAAAAATATGTGCGCTTCCTTCTGCTGTCTTTCTCTGTTGCTGCTTTGTGTCTGGGGAGAGCACCCAGATAGACCAGGCCTCAGGCCTTCACCTGAAAGATCCTGGAACATGGGGCCAAGTGCAGGCAGCTGTGGTGTTCTGCAGCTGATTTGAGCTATCAAGCAAGCATATTCTCAAGTTATCTCTTTAGCTGGCATCTGTGCTCCAGATTCCCTTTACAAGACAGAAGCAGATCTCATAAGACCCTTTACAAGAGCTGTCCTGTGACATAAAGGAGTGCTTCTATTTGTAGATAATCAAAACGAGGCAAATAAGACATAGGATACAGATAGGATATGTATTTTCACTAGGAATGACCTGTCTTCCAGCCACTTGACACCTCCCCTGCATTAAGCCCTAGATCAAAGTGGGACAAAATAGGCGAACCATCTCATAGAAGGCACTTTGTTCCTATTCTGCATGGAGAACTGGCAGAAAAGTAGATGGGACTTTACAATGTGTCAGTTCACAAAACTTTACTCACGTATTTTCAATATTGCCTAGAACATAAGTTAGGCAAGGTCTTAAAAAAATGCCAGAATTCACCGTCAGCCTTACTACTCCCTGGGAGCAAGGGAAGTACTCACCAATAGGACCATCTTTGTCGCTAGTGTATGTGCTATTTAAATAGATGTTATTCAACTCATCAGCTGAGGCAGCTTCTAACCCCACTTCTTTTCCCTTTTCCCAGTCTAGACAAATCTGTTTTCTTTTTCTTTCTTTTTTTTTTTAATATAGGTAAATTATGCACTCATTACCCAAACACTTTACTGCTTAGCTGAGCCTAAGTTTTTTTCTACTTCCATCAAAATAACATGGGAGCAAGTACAGAAGTTGGACTTTTAAGAGAGCTGTGCTTGCTGGTACCAGCTGTTTTATTGCTTGCTGAGAAGATGGTGAGGCACTGCATATTAATATCAACAGCTTTTCTACTCACTGTTGTACATTGTAGGCCCACTGGCATCTACTGTTTTGTATGTCACGATGGAAGGTGCTGCATTTGTGTGATCAAAACAAAACAAAACAAAACAAGAAGCTATAATGCATCATAAGAAATGCAGATAACCCTGTGACGGGTTCAAAGCAAGATGCAGGGGACTGGCCTTTCCTTCCTGAGGAGTGACAAACACAACACTGAATTAGTGGCACTTCACTAGTCTAAAACACGCTCTCTTGAATTCTAACCCACTTCAACTCCGCTGCTCCTGCTTGTTCCACCACAAGGACTTTTAAGTTTAGTACATACTCATCAAAGGCTATTCTTTCTATGAGTGCTTTTGGGGGGGATCAATAACATATGTTAGGGATATTAATTTATACTATCAACCAACTCATTGCAGTGATATGAACATTCACTAATTTGTGCTATTTTATGTTGCCAGAGTGCTAGCAAGGTTTTGCTAAATGCTGTTAATCATGTTGCTGCTACTGAGCAGAATATATTTCCCTCAAAAAAAAAAAAAGTCAACAACAAAACTAAACCAAAAAACACACCACAAAGATCACTTCAACACAGCACCTAAGTCTTCTTCCTTCTAAATAACTGGAACAACAAGATGGAAAAACTACCAAATACATTGAGACTATAGAGTTCCTACAGCTGTATTGGAACAATTGCATCAAAGATATGAAAAAGTTGATATTCATAGCAAGATATACAATAGATACTTATGCAAATAGAGGAATTAATTAATTTGTCCAGCTTATATGTTTTCCTAAAATAAAGTGAATTTCCAAACTAGACACATATTTTTGACTACCAAAAGTTGTCTGTGATGACACCATTCAGCTGAAGCCTACGCATATACTGCTGTCAAAAGGATACTTTTATTTTTAAATTTTGGGGTTGTTTCTTCTGCAGCATGTTTTGCAATATAACCTGAGTGCTCAAGGAGGCTTACTCCATCAGACTTGCCAAAAGAATTTGCTAAATATTGGCAAAAAGGTTTGACTCTTATTCAAAACAAATGGATTTTTCCTCTAATTATTTGTGTGAAGATTTCACTGTATAAGGCCTTAATCACAATGACTAAAAATGGACCTGCAGAATATTGAAAATGAATGTCCTTCATGCATACATCTCTGCAACACGCATGAAGTACCGTTTTCAAAACAGGTTTCCTTTGTCTCTATTCTGCCCTCCAGTGGTTTAACAAGGGAAAGGTCAAGACAGAGGAAAACAAAACCCAACCAAAACATACTAGCCTATTCCTCTATCTGGCTAACGTACTGATGGGTGCAAGAAACAGGACCCGTCAAATGCCGAAATTATAATATTTTTTAAAAGAGAACAAAATACGATCTTTTTTTTTGTCTGAAAAAGAAATAAACTGTTAATAAAACAGTGTTCCCAAGATAAATGCTTCTCAACCCTGATTAAGCTCATTAAGAAGTAAAATCACTTTAAACATGTAATTTTCAAGCCTCATGTAGAAGGCCAATTTTAATGTAATCTTTCTGAATTATATCGGAGATGTACATGCCTAGCAATACAGTAAATTAATTGTTGATGCCAAAGGAACTACAGCCTTTGGTTATTATGGTTTATTCTTATATAAAACACAACCTCTTCTTATTGGAAGAAATTTCTCTTCTTGCCTAAACCCTTTCAAAATGATTGTAAAAGTGCATTTTCCCAAAGTGGCTATGTCTTGTACTCTGTATTTGGGAAGGTCCTTGGTATTATTTACTATGGCATCACGATCCATAGAACACAGATGAGAGGGTGGCAGGGGACTCTGTAAGCATGATGCATACCCTGTAAATACATTTCAAAAGCATAACTGGCACATTTTTACTTAGAATGAAAATTCAGCGTTTTTCCTCTTCTGAAATTCTCATTTTCCCCTGCAAGATATATGGCTTGGAGAAAAGAAACAGAGCTTAGATTTTAACTAGGTGCAGATTTTTTGTGGCCAGTGTGAAGGCTTGTGCCTGACCATTATCACTGCACGGTGTGGTGCCTGCCTGGTGAATTTTATGCTGTGAGCACATGGATGGTAAATACTATCATTAGCAGAAGAGAATAGCAGGATGAGTGAATTAAGGCCTCCTCTCCCAGCTCTTACCATTGGGGCTATATCTGCAGAGCTGTCCTCAGAACAAGTGTCTCACACTCCCGAACTCTGTATGGGCATTGAGTTTCCCCTCAGTTTACCCTTAGTCTGTTGTCTATTGGTCATGTAAGACCATACAGAGACAAGACTTGCTTGTTTTCTTCTCTCTCTGAGGCTACTCTACCTGGTACAGGTGGGGGTTTGTTCAGGATTTCTTCCATCACTGCCAGATGCTGTTTTTCAACCTGTGGTTTGACCTTCTGATATATTTTCCCCCCTACGGCAATGTTCTTTCTAATTCCACCTTGTTACAACCTTCCCTGTTTTCTGTCTCTCTCTGTCACACACACCTACCCCTCTCCCTGCTTCTATATCCTAACTATGTGGAAGGATATGTCCCATACTACACATCTTCCCTTACTGTCAGTTACTAGCTGAAGAAATATTTCTATGTGAAAAAGCTGGGAACATGGCACTGTGTAGGACCAGTCACAGACTGGTGCACAGAACTGTAGTTACAGTCACAGCTAAAATGCAAGGAAACTGCTCAACACTGTAGCAGCTTTGGCATTATAATACCAAAATTCAGCAGTGAATCACAGAGTGGCAGAAGACCATTTCAAGAAACCCAGGGCTGAGGAACAGCCCTGCAGTCTCCTGCTTCCCCAATTCAGGCAATAGGTTACAATCAATAAGAATTTAAAATAATATCTCTTCAACCCTTTTTCTATCACTCCTGGTTTTGAGCCTTTAAACTTTTCTTGAAAACCAGAAAAGCCACTGCCTTCTAAGTGTAAACCGAGACTCTCTCTTAGTAGTGGGAATCCATTTGTTATGATCCTCAGAAAATAAAGTATCTAGAGTGTTTCACAGCCAGACCTGTGATTTTTCTTACTCAACCATGGCCAGTTTGCATTTAAACAGCAACCATACTGCTTTGCTGTATAGCTCTGCTATGAAAGCTTGTTATGAGCCTTAATTGGTCACTGTGTTAGGTCCCTCTGAGTCCAGAAATCTATCAGGATATGGAGACACTGCTCCTGCCCATAGCACTAGCTTATAAAACAATGAGTCAAACCTTCTTCTCCTGTTCCCAGCATTAACCTGTGTCATAAATCCATGAGTTGGTTTCTACATAATAAAAATAGGTGACTTAAAATACTATGTCATTTTTTAAACCTCTAATTCACATTTCCAAGTCTTTATAACACCATGAAATCTCTAATTCCCAAAATAACAGATTTCTTATGATTAAAAAAATGCACATGCAAAGAGAGAAGTCCATGTTAGTTTGTTCCTTGCCATTATGGATACTTTACTTGCTGAGAAGGGGCTTAAAAAAGAAAATCTTGCATAATTCCTTCAGCCACAGCAAGCAGATGAATGGTAATTATTTCTACACCAGTAGTACAGGGCCTTTGTTCCACTTTGGCAAAACCTAGGAGAGTACTAATTTTGTTCTGCAGAATAATGGGGGTGGAAAAGAGTCTCTTTCATTGAGATTATTGCTCATACTATGCATCACTGTGAACAATAAAATGCCATAGTAGCATTCAGCCCACATCATTACTTAAGTAGGATGTGGATACAAACTGTTACTATACTGACCAGGTGGCATTTGACACCCTCCACATCTGTATGTTCTTACTTAGTGCACAAAACAAACTGATTTAGCGTGGAGACTCCATGCCCTGGTTTTGCTTCCAGCTTCTGCAACTCACTTTCCATTCAAAGCCTAAGCAAATATCTTAGTGGAGTTTTAGTATCTAAGGCTAAAGTTATGAACCATCCTTTTCCCCTGCGTATCAGCTGCCTCAATTCCACCGCTACCGCATTTTTTTACATAAAAGCTCCCTGGAGGTTCATACCTCTGCACACACCCAGAATCAATCCTGCATTAAGACCTTCACTTAACCAAGATCTAAATCTCAGCTATTTCAGTGCCTGTGTCCTGCAAGAGACTTGTGATAGTACGTATTAGTAAAGAGTGCGTAACACACCGAGACAAGACTGCGTTCCTTACAAAATAAGTACCAATTTCTGTAAAAGTTCTGATAAGCAGTGGTGGATGTTATTTTTACAGTAGCCCGATTTTGAGAAGTGGGAGATACAAGCTCAGTTGTCTCCCAGAGAGAGGTTGAAGGCCATATCCCTCACCTTCCCAACACAACTGGCTATTCAGCCACAGTCCAGTCTGTGGAAGATACACTGAGAGGTACATAATTCAGTATTCACAGGTGGACGAGCTCTTCTTAGCATACTCACTTTGGAGAGGTTAGAGTCATTGACTAAGCATGGCTAGACTAAGTTCTGGTCACAGCTCCCACATTTGCTTGTGCATTTTGGTTTTTAGAAGTTAGTTGGTAAAAACTGAACTGACTACAACAAAGGGCCAAGATGGAGGTCTGCAGCTCAAATGCAGCAAGAGGAGATGGTATGAAGTTGTAAGCGTGACTTTGAGAAGCAAACAGACACAAAAATTCTTGTGCCCAGAGTTTGTTCTAATGAAACAGGCAGTCATTACTGCTCATTGTATGGAAAACATACATGCACCTAATGAATGTTTTGAATAGACAGTCTAGGTAATCCCCAAACCATATTTCTAGTTTGCAATGCAGCTTTTCCCTTCAAAAGGGAATGACTAAGCCTTAGCCACCCCTGCCTGCCCAAGAAGTCACAACTTTATGAAACATGTTCACAGTTGCACAGGTGAAAGTAGGATTTTTGCACAGACAACAGATACCTGGGGCAAGACTGATTTCAGTTATAATTTAATTGATCTAATATGAATAAGGAAGCACAAAGCACACACGAAGCATGACAGAGGCATGGCAACAGATACCCCAAAAGGAGTCAGACTGCTATAGACCTTTACAGTTTGGAGCATAACTGTTGATACATGGAGGGCACTCCAACACCACAGTGATAGTACTTAAAAAAAAGAAAGAAGAAAAAAAACGAAAAAAAAAGAAGAAAAAGTCTTAAGAGAGGTGAAAATCTGTTCTTGTTTCACCTCCTATTTCTGAATACTCACTTTCAATCAACTGAATTATTCAAGATTTCCTCCATGAGAGCACACTGAACTGGTCCAGTTGAAGTCTTGGTTAGGCCCACTTCACAAAGATTTGAAATCCATGAGCTAAGTTTTCCTCTCAGTGTCACCAGAGTAACTGAAATAGTAAAGGGAGTTTCTCTGATCTCACACAACTAACTATAAAGGGAGGGTAGCGTTTTGCTCTAGCTGAGAACATTAAAACATTTTGATTGATCCTTGTGAGCCATTAGGAAATGCCATCAGTACCGGTGTACTGACACAATTGGTGGTTTGGGTAAACCTCTGTTGTGCCTGGAACCATGATTATACAATATACAATAAGAAACGGAGAACAAGGCACCAGCTGCCGATTCCTGTCCTACCACATGACACACTTTTTCCCAAAAGGAATGTTTAAACATTCTCTATTTAATGTTTAATCACAGATGTGGAGAAAAAGGGAAGGAAAAAAGGGAATTAATGATTATGTTACTAAAATTAGTTAAAACCACCCACAAAATTATTCCCTTCATTTACCATAATAAGTCAACATGGAGAGGGAGATCAGAGCCATCTTTAATAATTCTTAATAATTGTTAATTTTTAATAATAATTATTAATGTTAATTATTTAAGAATAATTTCCACTATTATTATTATGACAAGCTTCTTAAAATCTGTGCTGATCTTTAATGAGTTCCTCCAGACAATTAGAACGACAATTTTTGTTTAATATAATGGTAAAAAACTATAATCTGTGCAGTTTTCACAAACCGTAAGTATTCTACTGTACTGATTATTGTCTTCTAGTTTGTTAGTGAATCTTCTTACCCATTCAATCAGAATGTCTCTGGTTCATTTCCCATCACTTGATATTACGAAAAATAGCCTGGCATTTAGTCAAACTAGGACAGCTTTACTGATAAAGCCAGTGGGGGAAGCAAATAATTTGTCAAATCTTGCTACTCCTAAACATAAAGAGCACTGCAAATCAATACATGGAAGTGTTCTCACTTTGATTCTGACTGCAGAAAGGAAAGGGCAGCACCATGTTCACTGCCTCCACTCTAATTGAGTGAGAGCGCATTCTCCATCGTATCTACTTCTTACCAGAAAGGAAATGTGCAAGATACTGTGTAAAATTCAAGGGGGGGGGGGGGGGAAGG